>ADNK01002537.1:55000-98861 GCA_000320545.1 Bigelowiella natans CCMP2755 | reverse complement strand
TACGTACTACTAACTAACTTAACTTAACGTTACTACTACACACACACACACACACACACACACACACACACACACACATATATATATATATATATATATATATATATATGTGTGTGTGTGTACTATGGTGTAAACGTTCGTGTGTGCGATGTAACCAAAAAAATGATTTCATATAATCGATATATTTATGCGCATATTTCAAATACTCATCTGTACGCGTGTGCGTATTTGTATGTTGTTGTGTGCGTACTTGTTGATAGCATTCTCACTCGACATCGTCGTGAATCTTGACATTCCTCACGAAGAGGTAGAGAGAGTAACAGCAGTGCCAGCAGTAGGTGTAGCAGAAGTAGCATTCAATTAACTCTATTCAAAAGAGGGAGAAGGGAAAGTGATAAGCAACGTGAAGCTGCCTCGATGCATCTTCCGAACTAACACACACACACACACACACGCACACACACACGCACACACACACGCACACACACACGCACACACACTCACTCACATACTCAAATATGGAACGGTCTTTGATAAATGCTGCGCTGCTACACCCAATCCAGATTGTAGAGCGGCTGCGACATCGTATGGTACATCTACCCAGCGGAAGGTTTTTAAGATAACACAGATATATATATATACTCTATGAATATCATATGTAGATATATATATATATATATATATATATATTAAGATATGTGTTAAAAATTATATATATAATTCTTATGAGACGATTGTAATGAAGAATAAAATACTATATATATATATATATATATATATATATATATTGAGTGTTGTGCGAGTGGGATGTGTTCGTATTAGCGATAAATACGTAGGAATGGGTGTGTGAGTCATCACTATCACCTCGTGATTGTTTCTTTCTTTTCTTCTCCTTCTTCTTTCTTATCCCCCCCCCCCCCACTCAACAATGTCCAAAGGAGTTATCATCGCTTATGGAGCCCCCCAAAAGTAGAGGGCAAGGTAGCAGCAGCGACACGTCGTCACCCGTACTTTGTGCTTTTGCGGTCATGTAATACAGCAATATTGTGTGTCATTAAGGATGATGAAACAGGAGAGGAACTCGTTGTCAGGTGATACAAACACGACGGGAGATTGGCGACGATGATGATGACGATGATGATGATGATGATGATGATGATGATAAAATATATCATTGATATATAAATGATGATGTATTAAGCATTGCACGCTCTAAAATCTTCATTCGCGAGAAACCCCTCGTATAAACTTGAGAAAGAAAATGTGATTTCCATGTGTTATCGGTGTGTGTGTGTGTGTGTGTGTGTGCGTGCGTGCATTGGCATTCTTACATTAATCAAACAACAGAGACGACGATCAACCAGAGGCTGTGCGAGACAGGCTAAGGGTACTATCCCCACATGTGAAGCTGTACAAACAAAGTGCATGTGTTGTAATGTGATATTGCACGGTTTTATAGAACACCATCACACAAATACACACACACACACACGCACACACACACACACACACACACCACTCACTACCATATAATACGCATTGTGAATAGGTTTATGAAGAGAATACACGGCCAGTACTGGATCATTACATGCGTCTTGACAAAGCCGTATCCTTCGCCGGAACAGAGTCCAACGTGATACGCGTTTGCTGAGGATGATGATGATGATGATGACGATGATGATAATGATGTAGACGATTATAACGATGATGATGATGATGATGATGGTGATGATGATGATGATGATGGTGATACTCGTGCTATCTCATGTAATTAGTGGAATATTGATTTTCCAAAACGCTATTGGATTTTAATTATTTCCGCCTCAAGTGGGATCGCTTCTTGGTTTTCGTTGTTTTTTGTGATGCGAAGAATCTGAAACTGTTCTTACGAGCTAGTTCCAGTATTTGGGGTGGTTTCAGCCGAGTCGCAATGCGTAATGATGATATGATAACCGCCAAATGCTATCGATCCTTAGGTGATTTGGCCAGAGATGAAACGACACATCCAGGAGAAATTCAATCTTTAGCATGCTGAAGAGTGCTAGAATATGCTTGCACAAGCCCAGCGGGTGAGCGAGTCGTCAGAGCTCAAGAGCACTTGCGGCATGCAGCGGCTGTGTGCCTTGCACATGTGCGTGGTTATGATCGAGCTAGCTGTTCTCTGTTATATTGGTAGTTATGCTTGTATATATGGTTGATGTGCTGTTAATGCTGCACAAGCTCTCATATGTCACAGCTGAGGCGGGGCTTGTCAAGATGTAGCAGAGCGCTGATCAGCATGTATACGTACATTGCTGCAATGGAATAAATGCATCGTCGGGCCTAATAGTTCTAGGACTAGAGATGTGCGCGCGCAAAAAAGAAACGCTACCAAGAGCGAATTCACCAATGTGATCATTGGACTAGCATTGATCGAATCTGTGGCTTAGATTTATCGCGTCATCATGAAGAAAGAAATGCACACCGTGTGCATGTCATAGCAAACCAAATGTAGTAATAGCGCCGTGCGAAGAATCGACGACCAACAGACACGCATGTCACATTTAGATATCATTGCGACAAGAATGGCAAGAAGTGCTAGAATATGCACGCGCGCGCTGAGATGTGCAGCGCGCACATTCCATGGCTACAATTCAGCAATAGCTAGATAGTTAATGTAATCAATGACTCATATATATAAATATACATATATATATATATATATATATATATATACATTGTAGTCAGTCATGACCACCACGCGCTTGGTGGTCATGACCGACAACACTGCGCGTCTGTTATTAGCTAATTACATATATGTATATACGACGAAACAAAACGCCTATCAAAAGCAGGAAAAAGAACTCGCGCTGCTGCGCGTAAAGCACGACATAACAGACCAAAGCGCAATGCATTTTCAAGCATGATCATGCAACATGTGACAAAGGAAACAAATAGACACAACTTAAGCGCTGTAGCCGCTGCATTGCATAGCTATACATTCGAATGACAATTGAAAATATTTAAACATTTCATTACGTCCGTCTCCCGCCGCGTTTTTGCCAATAAGAATATAAGCAAACCTAGAAACGCACGAGCAGCGCATCGCAAGCAATCAAATATTGTGAGACAGAGAGCATCTAGAGCACATTGGAGCTCACACACAACATGGGCAGTGCGCGTGCATGCACATATGTTTGTGCAGACATGTAGAAGGCATACTTGTGCATTCATCATTAGATGTAGAGCTGGTTATTTGTAGTTGATAAATCAAACATCACTTACGCATCACCATTGAGCTCTTCTTCTTCATCTCTCTTCTCCATTATCCCCCCCCCCCTTCCCTCTCCCCCTCCTTCTCCTCCTCCTCCTCCTCCTCCTTCTCCTCCTCCTCCTCCTAAATCATCGTCCTCCTCTCCCCCCCCCTCATAATCCCGCTGAAGGCCATCAATTTCTTCCCATAAAGGTTTCGGCACTGAGTCTCCATCAAACTCTTCGTTGTCCAAAATCGCTTCATTATCATCGTCGTTGTCTCCCCCCCCTCCTGCCTCCTCGGGGCGATTGAGAGGATTGTAGTCTTCAAATGGGTCATAGCCTGGCTTCATAATGTTGTTGTATGCGTCCGTATCGACGTCCGTGAACGACTTGTTTTCAAACTCGTCAATCCCTCCCCCAACACCAACGTCGTTGTCCAAGATACCTTGCCTCTCCATCTCGCGTCGTTTCTGGTACTCCTCGGCCATTCTCTGCGTGCGCTTGCTCCTCTCCTCTCGCTGTCGCTTCGCCCTCTCTTCATTTCGAGCCTCCCTCTCCTTCTCCCGTTGTGCAGCGTGCTCGGCCTTTACCTCGTCAAGATCACGCCATCCATATTTAGCTGCTAGCCTCGTGTATATTGCATCCGCGTCGATCATCGTCCCCGTCGTTTTGCCCCTTTGAGGCGGCAGCGACGGCGCTGGCTCTGCCGCGCTATTGTCATGACTGCCTTGAAGATGTAGATCCCAATCAAACTCCTTGTCCGTTTCATCGTACACGACACCGGCACCCCCCTCTTCGTCGTCGGATGATGATGCAATATCCCCTCCTGGGAGGACCGGACGCCCCTCCGCATCGATCTTCGTGCACGAGTAGATGAGCGTCGAGTGGTTGTGGAAGCGGTGGTAGTTGTGCGAGTCGTTGAGGTGCTGGACCTCGGTATAGCGGGTGGTCCAGTTGAACCGCCTCCTACTATTGAGAGGATTCGTCTGCAGAGTGGGACTGATAGGCGTCCATACAAGGTACACCCCGCCGGGCTTGAGCGCCTCCCGCGAGACGTGGGAGAGCATTTTATTCGTCTTGCGAAGTCCTGTTTGCAGCACATCCGTGAAGCAGCCGAGGTCAAGAACAAGATCAAACTTCCCTAATGACGATGTGTTTGCGCTGTAGGTGTCGTAAGGGGGTTCGGTGTACCCGAGGGCGCGTTTGATATCCTCCTCCTCATGGCTGAGAGGATTGTAGCGCCTCGAAATCGAGGCGTTCACAGGCACCTCCCACTCCACAACGTCAAGGCAGTCATAGCGAAGGCCAGGATATAGCGTATCGTTGCAATGATATTGCCTCTGTTGGCGTATTGCTTCTTCTGACCAATCCAACCCGACGACTGCCCCATACCCATCCTTTCGCATTTCCAGGCAGAAATCATTCGTCCCACAGCCGAGGACAAGAACGCGGCGCCTTGCCTTAACCCCCTCATATATGTGACGGGGTATGGTTGGGTCGTCCAAGCCAAGTATTTCCTCAATGATCGGCTTGTTGAAAGCATAGTTTCCGTTACTGTAGTGGAGGTTCATCACGTGAAGGCGATGCCAGTCGGACCGAACTCGCATGTGAGGGCTGTCCAAAGGAACGCCCGGGGCCTCGATCGAGTACAGCTTGTTATAAAACTCCCTGTCTGACGGGTCGTACCCATCGAAATTCCTCAGCCACTTGACGGATTGCGAGGGCTGAAAGCTTTTATTTGCCCAGAAGCTAGGATTCCTCGGATCCCAGTCGTACGAGCGATAAGCAGTCCGCCACCATTCCTGGCCGAACGTCTCGTCGCCCTCCCACTTCTCCCCAGGGTTAAGCTCCAGCCACGCATCGGTCCAATTCACCCGCCGGAATGGGTCGCGAGGGTACTTGGCAGCACCTTCGGGGTCCGTTGAGGTTGGTGTTTCAGCTGATGTCATCTGGAAGAACTCCTGCTTTTGCTTCTCTCTGATATGCTCATGCTGGCCCCGGAGAGGGTCTTTCGCCTCTGCCTCCGCTGCCTTAGCACGGAAGCGCTCAGTTCGAAGCCTCTGGAAGGCACTCCCTGGCCCATCTTCTGGCAGACCTTCGTCTGCGAGCTGTTTCTGTGCATTGGCAATACGCCGAACTCTCGACATTGGAGCAGTGGGGCCGTCCCCCCCCCTGAGCTTCCTAACCTTGTTGCGAATACCGTCATACGGACGAGTGCATCCTCCATTGACGCGGTGACTCGTGTAAGAGGTCGAGTGAAGGCTGTGCAGGGTAACCACCAAAACTGCGAACATCCCGCGCAAGGAGAAGCGCAACCATTGTCGTTGGTTGAAAGTCGCCATGCAGATTGTGATCAGGGCCTAGCTGTGTTTGATCACAAGCAACTGCGGGTGGCTTTGATACCCATCCGCTTACACAAACCAACCGCGCCCCCCCTTGCGCTACAAACTGTGTATCGCTCCAGCCTCGGGCAGCTGGGGAAGAGATAGAAAAGTAAGATCGAAAACGATATTTTTTTGGTCAAAAATGAAATATTTATGGTTTGAATACTTGGAAAGTGTATGTCGTAGGAATAAAATGACAGGTTTTACTCCCATAAACTGCCAGTTGTGACTTTCTATGTGATTTACTCATATTCGGTTATGCGTGTTTAAGGTTTTTTTTCTAAATAAGGCAACATTTCATGCAGGTTATATCTAAATTATGTATAATATCATGAAAAATCTTGAAGATTAATTTTTTTAATGCAAATGTCACCGAAGCAATATCTTGACCCTAGAACATCTAATTTATTTATACCAGATAATCTTCAATATCAGAAACAAATAAACGGGATTTGTAAAATGCGACAAAGAAATTAATCATCGTTCAGGGAGAGAATTCCCACACACATCATCCTTCGATAAACTCGTCGCCCGCCCCTGTTGGTCCCTAGAGCATGCAGCTCGCAAGGAAGCTCAAGGCTCTTAAGGGAATCTTTACTTTGCCAAAGGTTGGATCATCAACATAGGATTTGAGAGTATCGATGAGAGAGCTTGCGCCCTTGTTCCAAGGATGCAAGAAAATAAGCGAAGCCCTGCCATCTGTCTGCAGCTTTTTTGATTTTTGCTGGGGCTAGAGTAACACGAGGCATATTTGGGAGGCGGAACGACTGTGGGTGATTGGATAACACCGAAGTCGTTGCGTTTTTCAAAGCCGATCTATTTCTCTCAAGCAGAATTTCCCCCTTTTTTGGTTCGAACGCTTTTCTAATTCGCACACTGCTATTATTTTACTGGCAGGATGGGGGAAAAGGAGGCCATCACAGAGGAGTAGATGCTTCACAATCCGACGGTACGATATCAGATGATGACGGGAAACGATTGGTTTAATGCTCGAAGGGCTATAGTGATTCGAATTATGATTCTTCTTCGCGGAACGATTATGAGCTTTACATATATATATATATATATATATATATATAGCCGTGTTAGCACTCACATGTATCACACAACCAGGACACCCTTCATCCAGTCGAAGTCCTCGTCGTTCCAGAAAATCGCCTTCCGATAAGAAGCCGCATCTCAGAGAGCTAGGTATGAAGTGTGAAAGCTTGTTTTCAAGCACGTAACAGCGCACTGTTATCTCCTGTCTACGAACATCGAAATCTACCCTGTTCCACACTTCTTCTATATTAGCTTGAGTTTGCGAAAATGACATAGAACGTCGATGCCATTGCTTACATCTCGAGATCTTTCTATTCATCAATGGCCTTGCCCCCCCTGTTTTTGTTGTTGATGGTGGTTTTGGGATTGTGCTACATTGTTGTCTTGGGTATGGGATCATTATCAAATCACCATATATATCAATATATATATATATATATATATATTGATGGAATAATGGCTATAACACGCCCACAATCACGGACTTCATTCATGCAAATATCACACGCGTGCTGGCTCTGTTTCATTGCACATGATATTCGCTTAAAATTTATCGTGAAATTCATTTTCCTCTTCCGCCATTACAATCGTGTCTACTGCCGTGGAAAATGTTAATTTTCCTATTGTTTCATCTGTCTCCTCGTGAAACTCAAGCCCCTCATATGCATGTGGATGTATCACCCATTCCGAGTGCCAGCATCTTCCTTCTGGAAAATAAGCAACCAGCACAAAGACACACCTACACGCGTAGATTTTCCTCGTTATCTTCCACCGCAGAAGGCCATGCAATGTGATTGATTGTTGGCACGCGTGAATCTTTGGTTATTAGAGCTAAGGAACACGGAGGAAATCATTCGGCATGTCTATATCTCCAAGTGTGAGGTAGTATATATATATATATATATATATATAATTATATATATTTCTCTCACACACACACCCAAACACACACACCGAAACATACAAGACGACGTGTTTAGAAATGTTAACGATTACATCTGCGGTTGGCATGCATGATGAGTATAGCATCGTCGTCCACACGAAGAAACACGCGCGCACGTTGTAGCCGATAGCTGCGCTTTGCGTTTTTTTTGGGTGACAGCGATGGCATTTGCGAAGTGAATCATCATTTCGATATTCCTCAACGGTTTTGCTTCCAATATACGATGATGATGATGATGATGATGATGATGATGTTATTTGTGCCCGCCTCACATCAGAATCTTGGCCTTGAGAATGACGAAGGGGAGGGCACTTTGATTATCTATCTGAAATACTCTGGTTTGGAACAAGATAATGATGCCAACCCCATTGAGGGGACCAGGGTGACCTTGCCCTCCAGGCCTTTAAAAACGTATGTTCAGTGAATTCTCGATTCCCCCCCCCCCCCCCTTCCTTCCGTCGATATCCCTTCATCCGTTTATCTGTTAGAGAACGTGAGTGTCTTCGGCAGGTTGAAGGAAGATAATAGTGATGATGGTTTCATATTATATATATATATATATATATATATATATATATATATGTGTGTGTGTGTGTGTGTGTGTGTGTGTGTGTTTATTTTTAATTAGGAATACCGCAGTGTATAATACTGCCCGAAGATTGTCAATTCGAGTTCCTAAAGGGTGAGCGTTGCAAGCTATTTTGACACACACATACACATACACACACACACACACACACACACATGCACGTGGGCATGCTAAAAAGGCGTCAATTCTGATTCCTATTTGAAGAAATATCATGAAAAAGAGATGCAGTAGCCATTTGAACGAGTTAGTAGTAGTAGTGGTAGTAGCAGTAAGTAGTAGTAATGAGTAGTAGTACTAGCTACTTGAAATACTAACCTGCACTTGGCACTCTCCCATGACATTCTGTTCTGGGTTTCTTAGTGATGATAATAGCAAACCCAAAGGAAGATTGGAGGTGATTGTGGAGCTCTGGGAGAGAAATAAGGTGTGTGTGTGTGTGTGTGTGTGTGTGTGTGTGTTTGGGCGCTTCATTGGAAGTGAAGAAAGAAGCCTTTCTTCGTCGCAGCGTGTTGGTTGACACACTGAATAGAATCATCCGTTTTGTTAAGTAAAGGAGGGCAACGATATTGCGAACGTTGATGCCGAGAGAGAGAGAGAGAGAGAGAAAGAGAGAGAGGGCTGGGGGGGGGGAATGAGGGAGGGGGGAGGCTCCTTACTTCCTATGGCACGATACTGACACATCGGCATCTATTTATGCGGCACTGGGACACGATTCCTTTGCTATTGCCATTCTCAGGGCTATCACTGCACCTCTATCGGTCGCATCTCCGACGAGCATCTTCTCAATCTTCACCACACAGAATTGAAGGAGGACAAGAAGAAGGATGGAGGAAAGTCAACGGCAGTCGAGGAAGGAGGAGGCAAAGATGCGAAGGCGATAGTTTCCAAGGAGCATAGCGACCAAGGCAATGGCGGCTGCGCAGAGGGTGATGCCGGAGATGCCCCAAAGCAGGAGCCGAGTCCCCGGAGAGATCAAATCGCTTGCGTCGCTGTTGATTTGGAAAGAATCACCTCGATGATATCGGTATGCAAACTATGTATCCTCCTCCTCTTTCTGATTTTGCTGCCTGGCTGATATTCTCGCACACATTCTCGCGTAACCCGACGATATGTCGTATGCAGATCACCGCCCCATCAAACGAGTCTCCAACGACGGGTGGTGGCTCGGGGAAAAGCAGCATTTTATTTCCTTCGTTCTTCTCACCAACCGCGGCCTCCTCCCCCCCCCCGCGCTCCGAGGGCAGTGCCCCCCCCGAGAACAACACCGCGAAAAACGCCGGAGAGACTTCCAAGGAAGGGGAGCGCGCGAAGAATGGCGGGATGATAAACAATGCTGCGAGCTCCGCGAGCAAGCTGTTCTCCTCCCTCTTCAACTCCTCACCTGCTGGAAGAGGTAATAGTGATGCTCCGGAGTCGGGGGTTGAGAAGCACGGTGCGAGTGGCCAAGGCCAGTCAGCTAGTTCCAAAGCAGCAGAAGCAGCAGCAGCAGCGGCTGGGAAAGAGGAGGGTGACAGCAAAAAGGCCTCACCGCCCCCCTCTCCGTCCAAAGCCCCTCCTATTCCTAGCAGCAGAGAAGGCGAGGAAGGAGGGGGAGGGGGAGGAGGAGCAGGACAGGTAAACACGATTTACTCTACTAAAGCGCCTGGTTAGAGCTGGTGCGAATACAATTGTATTCTTATTTCTAAAATGCTGCAATGCACCGTAGTACTATCAGCCTGAACCTCCCACTTTGCTTTCTCAGCCTGGAAATGAAGCCGGCAATGACACGGCGGCCGGCGGCTGCGTGAAGGAGGATGGAAAGGAGGAGAAGGACAATAATCCTCTTCCCCCTCCTGTGCGGGTGTTTATCGGCGCTCTACCAAAAGTCCCAAGCTCAAGGAAGCGAGTGTTCTTTATACGGCATGGCGAGTCTAGGTGGAATAAGGTAGTGGGATCGAGTAGTGCTGAGAGTATGCGTCCTTTCCTCTACCCCCTCCCCCCCCCCCCCCCCCCCCCCCCCCTTCTAATATCACCGACGAAACAGCATTGTTAATAGAAATACTGCTGCTGCTGGTGGTGCTATACATTCACCCAGGCAAGTGCTAATAAGGACATTGTAGGTCTAGTGAAAGAGGTCAAATACTATAAGTTCATCTCCATTTTCCCATCCTTTTCGCTCCCCCCCCTCTCCCTCCCCTCTTCATCACACGCACCGTTGCGAGCGCCGGTTAGCGCCCTTGCGGGAAGCATTGTGCAGGCTCACCGCCTCCTCTCCCTCCACCTCTCATGTGGTGTTATTATTAATATTTGGTGTTGTTGATGAAGGTTGACCACTCCTTGAGCGAGGAAGGAAAACATCAGTGCATGGATCTCCAGGTTATTGTCGGAGAATATGCCAATATTATTGCCCAAATACATGGCGCAAACATACACGGGCGCGCGTACACACACACACACACACACACACACACACACATAATTTTATAATCAAGATCACAGGAATTTTATACATAAATTATAAAATATAACATAAATATACACATATACACATATATTATATTGTTGGCCATATGTTTGGGTATGGATATACGCATTGATTCTTGGAACGAACATATCGCTCAAAACCATCTTCTCCATAAACCCCACCCAACATAGCGTAACCTCCAACAGAGCAATGTAGTATCCATGTGGCGATGAGAGGGGCGAAGAGAAGATTTATGCGAATACAGTCTTACAAATAATTTAGACGATGCCCTCCGCTTATTGTAGCAGTGCTGCTCTGCTAATCCCTTTGCTGTAACATATATATGTGTTCTTCTTGCTATGTATATACGTGTGTGTGTGTGTGTGTGCGTGTGGGGCATGCTGCTGCTGGGTGACCAGATTAAGATTCTCAAAATGTCCAACGAAGAAGATCGCCAGGGCGCTAAGGCGGTGCTGCTCACACGATATATAAATATGTACATATGTCATTTATGTAATATATATATATATATATATATATAATATATTATATGCATATATATTATTTGAGACGATGAATACGCGCGCACACACGCACACCACATATAGAAGATAGATTTATATTTATTTATATTATGTGTATATAGGAAACTTAAATTATTGCAATAAAAGCTAACTAACACTAGCAGGATGATGCTAAAGGAGGGCGGGACAACAAAGAATACCAAGAAAAACTGGAAAAGTAACGAAGGGCGGGGAGGGGGGAGAGGGGGGGTTATTAGCGCGACACCGATGAGTAAATTAGAAGATATATAAGCAAGTTTGAAATAACATTCCAAATCATATTCTATATATATATATATATATATATATATATACATATACATATATGAGAATGTGTGTGTGTGTGTGTGTGTGTGTGTGTTATAGGGAGTTCTTCTCTGTTAGACGTGTATATTGCTCCCCTTTGACTCGTGCGGTGCAAACGGCGGTGATATGCCTGGCTGACCATCCACTCTTTAGCGATGACGAGGAGGGGAAGGTGTGCTGCGTATAATTGTGTGCGCGTAACTTCTGTCTATCGCTCTCTTTCTCTCTCTCTTACTCTCTCGCTTTCTCTCTCTCTATTTTCTCTCTATTTCTCTCTCTCTCTCTCTCTCTCTCTCTCTCTCTCTGTGTGTGTGTGTGTGTGTGTGTGTGTGTGATGGTCCTCATTGTGCAAGGAGTTTAGAAAGTATTTACGCGTGTGCAAGCCGCTGCTATATGAGCCATTGTTGTTAAGAGGCTCACTCTTGCTAAATCACTGGCTCAAATAACATGCGAGTCAAGCTCTTTTGTTCCCTGCTCATATGTCCTCTCTTTTTTTCTGTTTTTGTTTTCGCCTAACAAACATTATTTCGTCGGGTGCATCACCATGCGTCTGTTTAGATAAGGAAGAAGAAAGAGGGGGGGGGCGAGTCGCCTGAAGAAGAAGGATATATCACCCTGCTAGACTCCGTACGACCCCAAAAAGAGAGGATGAGAGCGTCAGCTATGGCAATATGATATAACCAATGCATATGCTTTTGTACCTGGTGTATAGCGCACGGAGCTAATGCTAGTTTATTCTACCTTTTGAGATGGTGATAACCCGAGGGTGTTGGTTCTACTCACAAAGGCGCGAGAAAGGAGGAACTTCGGGTCGTTTGACACGCAGGGGAAAGCTGTAGGGTATTGCAGAGGAATTTATGCTTCGTGAGCAATGATTACGTCATCGACTTGCTTTATGGCTTTTCCTGAGGAGCTCAATCTCTGAGTGTATGTGTCGCTGTGGGCTTGTTTACAGAGACGAGATTCGAGTGCGTGCAGAGGACGAATTTCAAGAGCTGTTTAGTGATCAGGTGTATAATCGCGTATATATATATATATATATATATATATATACAAATATAACTCTATAACACGTTTGAGGCGGTTTAATACCCTCTCCTTCTTCTTCTTTTTCTTCTTCTTCTCCTCTCCACTCACCATCACGATCTAGCATCATCATCACCACTATCATCCTCATCATCACCATCACCATTTTTGTCCTAATGATTTTTTACCAGGGAGTTCCGAAGTTTGTCCGTCGAATGCTTACCAGAATCGACCCCAATATGTGCACATTTGCATGGTGTGTGCTACCACACACAAATATAAATAAACATTCATAACAAAATATTTATATATATATATATATATATATATATATACACACACATTGTGTAGTGTTATAGCCATATGTGTATGTGTGTGCGTGTTTGCGGGTTATTTGATATTCGTAAATATTCAAATGCAGTAGTTATGTGACGATGTCCGCACCACGATAGCTGAGTATCTCTCTCTTTCTCTCTCTCTCTCTCTCTCTCTCTCTCTCTCTCTTTCAGCATATTCCTTATTGAGGAAGATCTTAATCTCCACCACCCCCCCCCCACCCCCCCTTCTCCCATAGCAGCTGTTTATCTTTTGCTTTGGTGGTGGCTGCTGAGATATTCGTATTTGTGCTGTTTGTTGGCTTTATGTGTATGTATGCCTCTAGGTGGAACTGTTTCAAAGAAAGGTACACCATACAAGATACTATTTGAGTGAGGGAAGAAGAGACGTGCACTATGTCACAAACAAACACACACAGACACACACACACGCGCGCGCGCGGTTATAATACTATATGCGAGAACTAGCTCATTATTATGCTGTATATTTGGTGAAAGCTGTAGGATTTGAAGTGCCGAAACGGTGATGATGAAGAAGATGATGATAGTGACGATGCCAATGACGACGATGAGGATGATGAATATGATAATGATCGGTGTACTGTCATAAGTTTAATATATTAAATCTTACTATCCTCTTCAAAGCTCGGGTTCCTTTAAAGCCCGTGTGGAGGAGTTTTGCAATCACATCGCTTTTGACGAGGAGGAGACAATTATAGTGGTAACAACAACACACGCTATGATCCATTCTCGACCCCTTCAGATATGTTTTATAGTTCTCATTGGTGAGGTGACGATGCTGCTGTCGCTGCTGTTGTTTCGTGTGTGTGTTTGTGTGTGTGTGTGTGTGTGTGTGTGTGTTTGTTTTGGGGGGGTGGGGGGGCGATTTAGGTCGGTCATTCCCCACTTTATTCGTGATTTCATCAAGGTCCACATGTCGGAGAAGTATAAGGTTGTTATTAGACTGCCGCTACCGCTACTACTACTACTACTGCTACTACTACTACTACTCGTCCAGCCACCTCTTTTTCCCCTTGCGAAAGTACCACAATGCACAGTGCAGCAATTTACTACCAATATGTAGCATATCTACTTGTCATTATGTGAAGATGATAGCTATGATGACAACGACGACGATGATGATGATGATGATGATGATTAGGGTAATGATAGTGCATTGCTGCTGCTGTTTATATGTAATGATAGTGCATTGCTGCTGTTGTTCGTATGTCAGAAACTCCACCCAGAAGAATCGAAGGATTTTGGCCTGTTCACGGTGGAGAATTGCGGTGTGGTCGGGCTTGATATTGACTTTACTACTCCAAGCTCTCCAATAATACATGGTATGTTTTCAAATACTACACACGTACTTCATTATCATCATCACTATCATCATCATCATCATCATCATCATCATCATCGTCACGGTCTAACTCGTCCTCCTATCACGATGGTTGGTATTACTACGTGCAGACGTACAGTTGATGTTCGGCTCCAAGCTGAAAGTAAAGCAGCATATTATTCAAGATTCAAAGAACATTCTTGGAGGCATGATCTCAAGCGTGCAGGTCTTAGACGAATGAAGCATGCGAGATCCAACCATGCGCCTCGCATCACGCCATCAAAAATAGCACCATCTTGATTACACATTCTTCTCTTTGTTTGAGCGTAACTTCGCTTTCTCTCTGAAACGTGTGTGTGTGTGTGTGCGTGCGTGTATGTGTGTGTATGTGTGTGGTATGGCCTTGCAACGACTACTCTCTCAGCGATTTGTAGACAAGCAAGTGAAGGCTCGAGATAAGCGCAAATCACAGCGTTTCCGCGAAAGGGAGGGGGAGTGGTGGTTTCATCTCTATAGAGAGGTTGATCATAACACGCACACACACACACACACACACACACACACACTCACACGCATACAGAGCGCGCGCGCTGAAACTGCTGTTGTCTTTACGCGTGGGATCGTAGATGAATCGCGAGGCAGCGGTTGAGAGCTACAAGACGACTGACACGAGAACCGGGGTTTCATCATGGTAGTGTGCGCGCGTATGCACCGCTTGCTTTTTGTGTCTGATCACTGCGCGCGTGTAAGTGGTTATTTTGCTTACGACTGTGATGCATGTTGTTCTTGGTGGATGGCCACTCAGGGCGCGGTGGCTGCTCAATAAGCATCTTGGAAGTATTTACTTCGGCATGGTATGCTTTTGAACCTATCATCTGTTTTTCCCACGGCTACAACAACAACAACACCAACAACACCAGAGCACCAACGCCCACATGTGCATGGAAACCAATACTTCTTCGTCTGAGCGCATCGTCCATTGTCGCGCACAGAGTAGCATGCTTACAAAAAATATCCATGTGATCTAAAGCATATATATATATATATATATATATATATATTGTCTTGACCACTCATCAAAAAGCTGAGCAAAGCAAAGCCGTCCGTTTTGAAGGAGGGCTACTACCATGGGGACAATACACAAGTCACGGTAATAAGGCCAAGGAAGGAGTGCACGCTGCTGCTGCTGCTGCTGCTGTTATTGTTGTTAATGATGATGATGAAAACGAATACGATTTGAATATTCAAACGCAGTGATTGTATATTAGTCGTTTTTCCAATTGTAAAAATATGCTGATTTGGTTCACTTCCTCACCACTACAAGCCAGAACGAATGCTGCTACTGCCACGAGCGGCAGCAGCGAGCACAACTAGCGCACCGAATTTCACATATGCACACCTGTATACACGTTTGCACTTACGCGCCCGCACGTATAACTCTCACGCATATATAACACCATAAGGATATGGAGGACGCAACACAGGACGAGATGGACGCTGTTCTAACGCCTTGGGATATTGACACACTGTACGTTTATCACATTAGCTGGTGTCGCCATTTATAATCCTTCCAATTCGTGTGTTTTTAGAGGGGGGGAGTGTGTAGGAGAGAGAAAGAGAGAAAGAGAGAGAGCAAAAGAGGCTAATTTGATTTATCCGTATCGAAGTAGGTGGCAGATGAAGCAAAATCATGTTTGTATTGTAGTTCTTGTGTATCATTCATCATCATCATCATCATCATCATCACGCATTCAGATACGAGGACCTTTTAGAGATGAAACTCATCAAAGCCGTGAGAAGGCCTAGCAGGTCCGAACGGCTGCCACGGCTGCTTTTGGCCATTAAAATAGCCAAACGAAATTGACAAAACCATGAGTCCTCACCCGAAAACATGCTCAAACACACCATATTGACAGCGTCCGATCGAGGTCACGTTCACGTGGGAGAAGTCCAAGAAGCAGCCGAAGTCCTGCTGCTACAAGCAAGAGTAAAAGACGATTGCTGAAGATATATGGATTTTTTAAGCACACATTACATTGCATGCTAATGCTGCCCCCATGTCATTTTGCAATTCAAACAACCGAGAATTTGCATTGCGCTTACTATCGGAACACTATAGTAATCGCATGTTGCTATTTGAATGACGTGATTTCCAGCGTCTAGACGAAGAAGGGCAATGGATGCCCACACTAGCAAATCGGTAAGTTGGTCAAGAAAAGGATGATCATTTAGATTAGGCACCTCTAATGGGAACAATATGTGTATTATTTCGCACAGACATAACAGAAATAACAATTAGAAGTGTGAGAAGCAAGAGATATAGAGAAAGACAGAGAAAGATCCAAAGAAAAAAAGGGGGAGGGAGGAAGAGAGAGAGAAGGGGGGGGGGGGAGAGAGGGAGAGCAAATGCACAATCCTGATGTAAATTGACTTTGGCAACCTCCGCATCTTAATGTCAGATATCTCCCAGGGCTGCAAGGAACGCCCACGCAGCTCAATCGCCGACATCAGCAGCTCCGACATTAACCGACCGAATCACTGCGAGCAAGCGTGGAATTAAGAACTTTTTCCGGAAGTTTCAGAATGTTAGCAGCTCGTCGTCGGCGCAGCAGAGGGAGAAAGAGGAGGGTGCAGGGGGAGGGAAGAAGGAGATGCAGACGACGGCGGCACATAAAGATTAGCTTCGTTACGCAGAAGAACCGAGTTGTGATCTCTCATCTTCCGATGTAATTCCTGATCATGAAGAGGAGAGTAATGGGGATCCTGATATCGACGAAATGACGATGAGAGGGTGATGATTAGAGCGCGTACGCAGATTTGGCAAGTTTAGGTGCATCATTGCACAGCCATACTGCAACTGCTTAGGCGATTTCGAACAAAGAAAGCTTTAGCAGTTCATCGATCTAGCGATGTCTACAACACTGAATAATCTGATGCAATGATGTGATTAAACATTTTCATTTGTCATTCTGATGTCTTCGATGTGGCTTATACTTTCTAGCTTTCTAGCTTTGCAGAGCAGCCTAGCAGCGGTTAGAGCGCCGATGTCCATGGACATTGCTGCTCAACTTTTCCCCATGCTAGCTAGTAGCTAGCATGGTTTGTGGCAGCAATAACACAAAAGTCAGGCATGTTTGCGAGAACATTGCAGGATTGCATTGTTCCTCCACAGATCTAGATCTAATGATAGAGAGATCCTCAGCTTCCTCATTCTCACCTTTGCGTACCAAGCATGTTGTGCAGCCGCACCCTTGAGTTTGTTGTTCATCAAACCATTGATGGCCCTCACATTGAACACACATGCACACCAGCATGCCAGCACGACACATGAGCTAGCGAGCTAGTGAGGGTGGGTTCATCTCGCTAGCTATCGGGGGGGTCACATGGTGACTTGTGGCTAACTCCTCTTGTCCTGTTTGCTGTTGTTGTCTGGTTGTGGTGTTGGAATGGTGTTTGAGGAATGCAACTTCTCGCCCGCTTCTCATTGTTCTTGTGCGTTCCGCCGTCTCAGGAACACATCCGAAACAGCAAGTGCAAGTGCAGCCTGCCATTGCTTCATTCAAATTCAAATTCAAATTCGAGCTGCTAGCTTGCATGTGCGGATGCTACTTAGTAGAAATTTGCAGTGCATTGTCCCTGTGCACATACTAAAGTGATGATGATAATGACATTAGACATGTAGTTAACACATTCGCTCATTCAAGACAAAAAAGACACTTGTGGCACTGAGGGTGTGCGTGCAGGACTTTCTAGCTTTGTGTGTGATGAAGAGGGCTAGAGGGGGGAGTGGGGGCATACTGTTCGTTCTGTTAACTGAACGTTTGACTGCAACTGTCATCACTGAAGCAATGAAATTCCTCCCCCCCCCTCACCCTCATCCCCTCATCCCGTTTCTCTCGGTGCTCCAGGATTGTTTCACTGGGGGTTTCGGTTACGAGGGTGGCTTTTTAGATCTAGCCTGCAGATTCCGGAGAAATTACCTAAAAATAATGCATAAATTACACCTTTAAATCAGTCAACTAGTCGAGTCGCACCCTATTTACGCGCGCGCTTCAGTGCGAGACGCGCTTCTTACTCACCGACATGAACGAGATTGCATCGCACTAAAAAAACGGCCTTGGTTTTCCGTTAAATAGAGCTGATTTATTTCTCCTGACACACGTGCATGTCCTGACAAGTGGACCTAGGAGATAGAGCGATTCGTTAACACACTCGCATCCTCGTCCGGTGGGGGGAGGCGCTCCCGCAACCACGCTCAACGGCAGTTGACTTAACAGATCTACAATGGCAGAGAAATCGGAGAGGTAGCTGAATTTGGTGTCTTCGTTGTTGGGGTAACTTTGTGAGTGATAACATAAATCTTTGGAACATGAATAATTGCAGTGACGATTGGGAGGTCGCAGTTCTAAGGCAAGTAGCAGAGAAACACGCCCTGTGCAAAGGCATTCTATAGCATTTAAACTGGATTTCATTTCCTTAGGAATGGGGTCTTAACCAATAAATGGAAGCCATGCAGATTCATAGGGTGAGGAAATACAGTTGAGTTTGCTTGACTTCGCTTTGCCACTGCAATCTAAATTAAATATATATAAACTTACTCTTTTCTCTCTTTCTGCTGTTTTTTCACTTCTCTTTCACCCCATCTACTCTCTTAAACTGAATAGATACGATGCGAGTGGAAAAGCCAACATCATTGTGGTGAAGGTGAAGGACGAATGCGCTAATATCCGGCCCCTTTTGAGGTGTATCACCTGAATGTATACATTTTGCATATACACATTTTGCAGGGGAGCAAAGAAGTTGTGGTGAAAGGAATCGATGCGAAGTTTATCCGAAAGAAATCAGAAGTTGATCGAGCAGCAAATCGCTCTAACGGAGATGGAAAAGCCTCCCCCCTCCCCCCCTCCCCATCACAAGTATCGAATGATGAGCAACAAGGACCAAAGACAGGGGCATCCTTTGAGAAGAAGTATGGTCGCAGTAGTAGCGACTCTAACGAGGAAGGAAATAAGAATGGCAATGACGACGAGAAGACGCCAAATGCAAAGCTGTCTCCTCTCAAGAAAGCACAGAACACGAATACATCTTCTTCAACTCCTCCTCCCCCCTCAACAGTTGTTCCTCTGGTCTCGAACGCCCCTCCGCCCCCCCCCGAGATTCACCTACCTTCGGCGAATGTTTCACCATCGGCAAAAGAAACATCGACTTCCCCTGCGACAATTCCAGCGTTAACAAAAGGAATTCCCCCCCCCCCCACCGGGATGCTACCACCCTTCACAGAAGGAGTCCCCCCCCCCCGCCGGGGCTTTTGCCGTTGATGGAAGGGGCTGTCCCACCTCCCCCTCCTCTCGGTATTCCTTTGCCACCAAACGGAGTGCCATTACCACCGGGAATGCTTCCTCCCCCCCCTGGACAGGGACTGGGGGGTAAAGGAGGGGGAGGGCTCGAAGCATCTTTGCCCGGGAGGAAAGCGTACAAGCCCTCCAAGACAATGCGAAAGCTGCATTGGGTATTCTTCGATTGTTCCAGCAGTAGCACCGATATTGCCTGTGGATAGTTAGCGATATATATATATATATATATATATATATAATATACAGTGATGACAGTTAAAATATTCTCTTGAATAATTTGTAGCAGCTTTCCATTGAAGCTATAAAAGAAGGGCCATTTGATAGTATCTTCTTGATTTTCAGGTCCCCATCGAAGCGCGGGCAATTGGGAAGACAATTTGGAACGTGAGTATTGCATTTTCTCCCAAGCTAAATGCTGAAAGGATGAAACTTTTATCTGAATTTGAGGATAATAGAGAAAATACATTTGTTTAAGCTTTTGATGGTATACCTGATAGAATGAAACATGCAAGAAAATTCGATACTCTTGGAACCATTTTCTGGGGAAAAGTGCTGCAATGCTTATTCATGCACAAATAGATATATCATCATTTTCTCCGATGTTGTGGCCAGATGATCCTCGAGGACGCTGAATTCAGCCAAAACGATTTTGAGTCTAAGTTTGCGGAGAAGAAGCGTTCTGCTAAAGCGCGTCGATCTTCGATCTCCGGTAATGCAAATAATAATAATAATCATCATCATCATCTTCATTTCCATCTCGCATAATTCATTTAAGATTCGAAGTCGCTTTGCTTGCGTCCATTTCTTTCTTTGGTGTATTTCTCTCCCAATAGTTCTCTGATTACGATGTGCCCGCTGAACTTATACGGATTTAGGGAATCTGGGTAAGGACGGGATAAAGAATGCTCGCCAAGAGGTTGTCCTTTTAACTCTCCAATGCCTTCAAAGCAATAAATCGAGCGCTTAGCTACGGTGGCGATAAGAGTCTTATCTCCCTTCTCTACTATGATCAGATATCTTTGGTAGGAGGTAAGCGGGAGGAAAACATCTCCATTATGCTAAAAAGGTGCGTGGATGATAGGATCACCAAGCTGAGAGCGTTGGCAGTAGTAGTGAGTTGCTTTTGCGTGCTGTAGCTGCACTGAAAGCTTAAGCTTTTCGATTGCGAGAATATGAATGGTGTCAATGAGAGCGATGCGAAATCTGCAGTCATATGTCCTAAACAAGGGGCAATCTCAGGCTTAGGAAATCGCCGCAAGATATGTATAAATCTATCTTAAGCATGGATGGTAGCCTTCTGTCTCTGGAGAACATACCGCAGGTTTGTAGTAGCGTTTGAAAGATCCATGCTCTTTCGAGCCGCTAAAGGAACTTACCACAACCAAAAACAAGAGAGAGGAAAACAATCGTCCCAACTGATTTCGAGCCGATGTACAATGGAGGCTATCCCCTCCCCCTCCCCCGCTTGTGAAGCTTACGCCACTGCACGGTTGGGTACAGATAATGAAGCTGGTGCCTAATGAAGAGGAGAGAAAGGCCGTGAATAGTTTTGAAGGTAATTCGTTTTAAACACACATGATTCTTTCCTTCATGCATACACGTCTGCATAAGTATAAAGGCTACTGCTATGTGATATTATCTCCCAACACAGGCAACCCAGGGCAGCTTTCTCTCGCCTCCCGGTAATGCGACGAACAAAATGGCCAGATTCCTCGCTGGTGACTTATCTATGAATGATGGTTTTCAGATTGCAGTACGAGTTGGCAAGAATCCCTGACATTAATAGGCGTTTGAGGTGATGATTCATGAATGGGCTTTGAGCTCAAATTCGGTTAAAAATTGATATTTATGAAAGCGATTAGAAATTTTAATGCATATTTTTGAATTCTACCTCGTTTTGGGTGTAGTTTGCGGCGTTCTTGCACGTCGTTTCTAAGCAGCACGCACTGATGATACCGTTGAGAAGCTCCTTGTTTCTACTTCCAGCCATTGCCAAACACGCCTTCGGTTTGACCACGATTGCAAAAGCGTTCTCAGTGCGGCAGAGATTATGGCCTCCGCAGCGATAACGGTAGGTGTTACTGCGCGTTGGAAAGGAGGAGGCATAGTCAACCCGATACACATGCGTACATATGTATCTTGCATAGGATTCATTCTCCTACGTGTAGTTATCAGCGCTCTTGTTATATCTCCAACAGATAGCATATATACGTAAATTTATATATGTATATATATATATATATATATATATATATATAAATTTATATATGTATATATATATATATATATATATATATATATGTTTCAATATCTTCTAACATCATGTACATAGCTACGGAATAGCGAGAGGATCCCAGAGATACTGCGAGTAATACTAACACTAGGCAATTTCCTCAACGCTGGAACGAGGTTGTTGTTATGCGGCATACATGCACCCCACAAACGTGATCCCTCTCACCCGTCTCATCACCCACAAAAGCGTATTGACACTGCACAATCACGCCAGTTGACCCGGAAATCAGAAGGACATCAGCATCGTAGTAGCAGTGATCTTTGCAATATTATTGTGCCTTACATGTATGATATGTGTGTGTGTGTGTGTGCGTGTGATAAAAGGCGGGGGAATTGCTACGGATTTAGAGTTGAAGTTCTGACGAGACTTCGAGCTACGAAGTCACCCTCCAACAAGGAATACACGCTGCTTCATTACGGTAAGCTGCGAGTAACCACGTACCAATCTCTCGCAAAACTACTCACGCATAGCGACTTTTGGAGACATTAGTTTGGATGTTCGATTAGCTATTTTCCACGATATTGCATTGGCTTGGAAGTAAATATGCAGCTTGTGTGAGTAGAGCATGGTATGTCTGATTTTTGGTTTGCCATCCACATGCATATGTGCTTTTACACGTGCGTAAATACGTCTGTTTCGATGATTTCTCGTCGGTTTGGTCGCTTCCAAAAGTCGTGGAAACGGTCTCGAAAGCTGACCCAGATCTCGAGTTCTTCTTGGACGAAATGCAAGTTGTGGTGGAGGCCTCAAAGCTGGTGATTGTACACGATGCAGCATTGTCAAAGGATGCGTTGTTATCAGCTTTACTGGCCAGTGGATAAAACACGTGTTTGTGCTACCATCAATGTTAATATAGGATATGGAACATGTGAAACGTGAATCTCAAAGAATACGGTAGCATTGATAGTAAGCTTGTGCTTTGCCAACGACACGCATATACACACACATAGATAGAGTAGGAGTGAGCAATAGAGAGAGGAAGGGGGGGGGGGGGGGGAAGAAAAGAAAATGACCATAACTTTTATTTGGAGTAGGGTTTTTATTTGTTCCCCACAGTACGTCAGATGTGCTTAAAACTTCATCAAGGCTAAACTCAATTGTGTCAATTATTTGTTCTGGATCTAATACAGGAAATCGATTCGAGAATTAAAGAAAAGGGTCGTCTCCGAAACATGCTATTCTGACGTTGTGTGTGTAGTATTGCATTTGGTATATGTTAGCCTCGTCGCGTCCATATTCCTCTCTATTAGCTACCATATAGCATAGCACGTTGTTTCCATTCGAAATTTTAAGATATTAGTAGCTGACAAATCGAGTTTGCTGAGGAGCACTAAAGGGAGACACTGATCTTCTTATGAGCCTCCCCCACAATCATTTACCCGAATACAAATGTGCAGGTAGAAATCCTGCAAGGAGAGAGAGGGAAACTAGAACCAAAGGGAGATGTTAAGGTAAAATTATATCCATCTCTCTCTCTCTCTCTCTCTCTCTCTCTCTCTCTTTCTCTTGCTTCAGTGGGTGCGCGTGTATGTGCGTGTATGTGCGCGCGTGTGTGTGTGTGTGTGTGTGTGTGTTTATGTGTCATTATGTCGTTTATGGGCTATTGAAGCTTCGTCGTCGCTCCCTCTTCCATGCATTCTAAAAGCTCTATGCTTGAGATCACCGTTTCATGCAAAACCATTCTAGAGCCCTTCATCGAGGCTGGAAATGCTCTCCGAGGATGAGCTTCAGAGAAGGTGATATTGTTGATTCGTGGCGAAACAAATTGGTTGGAGATGCGTGAATGGTGAAGGGTTGGTTCTTGGGCCTTAAGCAAAAGGCTTGTTGGGCTCTTGTAGAATTTGCATGGAATTTCTTTGAAAGTGAGCTTAGAAAATTGCTTGAACCGTCTATTGTTCGTTACATGACGTCCGTACTTTTGAAAAGGCTAAAGTTGGCGGAATTCGACGAAGATAGGTGAGTGTGAAAATCGCCCCATATTGCAATGATCTCTGCACACACACACACACACACACACATACAACAGAGGGAACGAGAGAGCGCGAGAAATCAAGAATTGTGCTTTTAACGTTGACCATCATATCACGCATACGCACATAGGTTTTTAGCTTGTATGGCAGAGTTCTTGCGGGAGGCTGAGCCGCGATTGGAGAAAATGCTTAAGAAGGTGGCGACGAGACGCTACATGTTATAAATATATATATATATATATATATATATATATATAAATATATATAATATATATATATATATATATATATATTCACATTTATGTGTTATTAATGATGCAGTATCACTAATACGTTTTGCACGTGAATCGGCAGAGCCCTGGACGCCTGCAAGTGTGCATATTCTGTTGTTTTCCCGTTGTAGTCCTCGATCGAAGTACCCATGCTTTCTGAGCTCATTTCACTTCCTTATCCCTTGCTGCTGCCCTACTCATGTAAACAACTCCTCACAAAAGTGGGAGACTGCTACGGAGGCCATGGGAAAGTGCCGGGCGTTTTTTGCGGACGATGGTTGAATAAATAATGCACATAGCTTCCTCTGCAGCAGCATGAATAGCTTGCGATGTGTGACTTCATGCTATCAGAAAGCTCGCAAATAGAGGAGTTTCTCGGCATTTGGGCCGAGTTTACTGAGGAATATGGAAGGTGGGCAAATCAACACATGATGTGCTCGATCCAGTCAATTCGAATTTAGTATTATCCCGATGCAACGTGCGATTTCATGCATGTCGATATCAGGGCCCTTGCACAAGTTAAGACGCAGCAGAAAGAGGTATTCATGGGATTTTGGATGGTTTGTGCGTGCTAATAGCAATCATGTTCGTGCTCGAGTCGTATATGTCCATACCGTGACCTTTGCCTGTCTTCAGGAGCAGAAAAAGGCTGCAAGGGAGGCTGAGAAGCAAAGACAGTCAAAGTCTCCTGGTACTTCCCAGCGATAATAGGCCTTATTTTTCTGAGACAATACGCACCGCACATAAGTATCACACGCGTGTGGAGGAACGTACAAAGGAAATCGTCATAACATCTATGTGTACACACATCCGCGCGTAATCGATATTCAGTGAACCCTCCAAAGCTTGCCAGCAGCCCTGTAAAAACAGCCGTTGCGCGGTCGCCGAAACGACGATTCAGTATCAAAAGAAGGTCATGAAATTCTATTCTCAGTTCCAATCATCATCGATGATCAAACACACACGTTTTGCATCAGTCAACCGAAATGCCCTTCATCAATTTTAGGCCTTCGTCCGCTAGATTAAATGACGATGGAACGCCTAGACGTAGAAAATAACGACTCCCAGCTAGCCAGGCACCGACGAAGATTGATGCTCTAGAATGTAACAAATTGCGTATGCGATGCAATGTAGATCGTACAGTTCCCAAAATCATGCACTCATTCACTGGCGCAGCGACCAAAATACACTTGGCCAAATGTAGCTTATCGGTTGGCGAGAAACTGTGTACAATGCTTGAAGCCCGCTGATTTGTACGTGTAGGAATAACACCAGCCATGCTAGCATGCATGTCTACGTGTTTATTTGTCATGCCAAGGCTGCTGCGATGCACGCCTCGCTAGCTCTCTAGCTTTGCCATCAACCCTAGCAAGTGTTGATTTTCTCAATTTATACTTGAGAAACGGTTGCTGCGGTATTTGCTTCCGGTTCTAGCGTTGTGCCGTGTAGTTTGACTTAATGTACGTGCTATTGTAACTTCAGTGCCAGTGACAACGTATCGTGATATTATAACACACGCAGAGCTAGACTGCTGCTACTTTTGCGTGGAATGTGGCTAAGATGTAGCGGCGCGCAAACCTAGCTAGCTAGCAAACGCAGATGTACGACAGGAGCGCCCGTGTGCATGCTTGACTTCCATTGTTGACAGTGCCTGAACTCTCCAATCGAGTAATCTAGCAATGCTAGCGAATGCTAGAATGGCACATACATTTGTCATCTGCACGTCCTTCATGATCATGCAAGCTAGCAAGTCTTACTAGAAGTGGTCAACCAACTAGTCCATATACTTAACAACTCCGCGCCATGGTAATGGATGCTAGTCTAAAAGCAGTTTGCAATCAAATGTTCCATGAACGTATCATCGCTCTCTTTCAACTATTGTCGGAATCCATCGTAGGCCGATGTGGCTGCTAGCCTTTAAATTCATCACGATGCATTCCATGCAAGGAACATACAGCATCTAGAGCATGCAGCTACAAATTCATTCAAACAAAAATTACTACTATGTTACATGGCTGGCTAGCTGGAATACACATGCATCACTTGGTTCTACCAAAATGCAAAATGTATATACGTTGCAGCAGAACGGCTGGCCTCATCGCTGCGACTACGTCAATCTGTGACTCATGCGTCTTCATTACTCCTTTCTACATATGATGATGAAACAAAAGCTGATATCGCTGCAAAACATTTACTTGATCAGTGATAGAGCCACTGCTCTCGATGTTGTCAGTGTGGTCCCCTGCTTTCGGATGCGTGTGCCGGTCGATGGTGACATAGCACATCCCGCGTAATTTTGTTCCTAAAAACACCCAAACAAGCTCCGTGGAAATGTCTCGCGTATTATGTTGGCCTCGACGTTTTAGAAAATGAAAATTCGCTGTTCAAATGGCCACAGCAAGTAAGATTATTACCTTTGACGGAGAGCCATTTTCCCTTCTGGAAGGTCTCGTGCTTTCCTGCGCGTTGCTTCCCTTCACCGTATGCAACATCGTCGATATCTCCTCCCTCAACTAAATACACACCAACCGCCGCCGAGCAGTTCTTCTGGCTTTTCCCGTGACTCTCTCGTTCATGGTCATCATCATTACTGCTACCACCGTCTTTACTTTGATGAGACAACCAGAAAAAGACCTTCAAGGAGCTTTCGTCCCCCGTATCATACCCCCCCTCTAAGGAAGAAGAAGGCCAAACCACATTGTGCGTCTTTGTAAGCGTCGCTGCATTCACTCCTCCAGATTCCCAACGAATGCTCACAGAGTACCCCCCCCTCGCCCTTAGCCCTGAAACCGAGCCAGAAGGCCAGCTGCTGGGAAGTGCTGGGAGGAGATATATCTCGTTCCGAACCTATGGCAAAAGCATGATCAAAGATGGGAGGACGAGGGCACACTGGCATGCTTACGCGTGAGCTCTGCACTGAGATCTACCAACAACCTGAGACTGGAGAAGCATCTCCGCAATCGCAGCCCCCCCCCCGAAGTTGCCGTCGGCCTGGAAGACGCTCGAGTTCCAGGCGTTGTCGTGGTTGAACAGGTTGTCCCCAGCATATCTCCCGACGATTCTGGCTAGCATTTCGGCAGCAGAGTCGCCGTCAAACAACCTCGCAAACGCGTTTGCGAGCCATGCCGCACTCCAGCCAGTGCTGCCTCCCCCATTATCTAACCGTCGTTTAATCAATGCGCGAGCTGCTGATGCGACCCAAAACTCCTTTACAGTCTTTCTGTCAGCCCCCCGAGATAGTAGCTGCTGCTGCAGCAATTGCTCATGTCCGCCATCACCCCCTCCCTCCCCTACTTCTCCTTCTTCCGTGAGAGGATTATAGAGATTTGCCGGGAAGAGGCCGTAGATAGGACTTTGATGCCTGAACCTATACGAGAGAGGCATTGAAGCAAAACCATGATGTTAAATAGGCAAACAGGCTATTCATCAAATACTAAAGATGCTAGGGGAGACATTCTCCACATACTCAACGCTTCGACGCAAACCAACCAAAAAACCAAACACGCTGCGAGAGCACGGTGACTGTCAACCAACATGAGCTGTGCGCTGCTCAAGCCGCTTTGAATTCCTAGTAGTCATAACACAATCATACTGCTTTCCCACTAGGAATTCGGTGCGTTTGCGGTGAAAACGTTGCGTTTTGTCCTGCTGCGACATGGTGATGCGACCCGACATTGCCGAGTCGCAGGGCGATAAAAAGCAACACCCCCTTTGTGATGAGGCTACAGGACAAAGAACACCGCAACAATGACACTGAAAATACCCAGGACAGCACTCTTCGTAGTCCTCGAGCCACTCCATCAATACGCCTCCAGGTGTTCGTTTCGATACCTTTCGAGGTGGAAGATGCGACAACGTGTTTTGGAGAGAGGAGAGAAACCTCTTCTCTTCCTCCTCCTCCTCCTTCTCCTCTTCGTCCAAGCGCCGATTGCCTTCTTTCGCGTGTCCGGCCTTCAACGCCTTGTCCTCCTTCATCCTCCGGAGCACCTTCGTCGCCATGATGGTGTTGTGGAACAGCTCACGAATGATCTCGTTATCGACTAGGGGAGACGTGCATATTCCAATGGTCAACTCGTCCCCGCCCCCCTCCCCAGTATGAGTGAAGACAGCGTGGCTCTCGTTTGAGCCGTGGTTGGTGTCCGAACCGCCATTGCCGATGATCGGTAGCTTGTAAGCATTCTCAGGGCTCTGCGATGGCCCGGTCAAGAGCCATCCTTCTGGGTAGGCTTCGAGGTCGGAGAAGAGGTATTCCTGGACAAACCGTGCCGCCCCTTTCAGCATATCGTAGTCTCGTAGACGAAGAGCTTCCGCATCGCCCCAGAACACGTACGACTCCCACGCCTTTATGGTGATTGGGGAGGAGGAAATGGAGGAGGAGGAAGAGGGGGGGGGGAGAGAAGAGAGGTGGATTGTGTCAGGACCAATAGCATGCGCCCACGGGACGAGAGATTCACTACAAATTAATATATAATTGTGTGTGTACAGAATCACAATATATGAATATCAATCATACAATGCCCACATGCCAAACTTCCTCTTCCGCCGCAGGATGAATGGAGGTGAAGGGGGGGACTACCTGTCGTGAAATCCAAGCTCCCCCCAAAGCCCAGACCCCCCAGACTCCGTCCGTGACCGTCGCTCGGCCATATGCATTGCTTTGATGGTGCGCACACCACGGAGCATCCTCACCCTCACCATCATCACCGTCATCGCCGAAATAGCTGCTGGCATGAGCAGGAGAGGAGGAGGTCTCTCTTCTGCCTCTATCCCCTCGGATGTTGTACGTCTCCCTCGCCGTGCGCCTCCCGTCCTTCACAAGAGCTCTCGAAATCCAAGAGAGGAGGGGCTCTGCGGCGCGGGGCATGTGCCCCGTGTGCACGCCCCAATACGTCATATCGAGATTGATGTCCAACGTCAATGGATTGCTCCACGCAGGGTCCATAAACTTATTCCAAAGCCCTTGACAAGACGCGGGGAGGAATGGGGAGGGGGGCGAAGAAGCACCCGCCGCCGAGCCCGCGCGAGGCGAGGAAGATGATGATGATGCTAGCAGCAAGTACCTAGATACAAATCGCGCGGAAATAAGACACATCACGCCGAGGAGGGTTGTGGTATACGACGAAGGTCAAAATTCACGTTCGTTAATCCCAAATGAGGCTATTCCATGTGCATATACAGCGCAGCTAATAGCACAAGGCAGCCCAACAAACACTGCCGATTCCATGCTAAACAGCACGCACCGTAGCAACCGCTACTACTACTACTACTACTACGACGACTACTACCACTACTACTGCCGCTAGTGCTACTACCTTGAATAGTGGTAAAACAACACAAATAACCCAGGATCCTCAGCAAGGCCCTTCTTCGTATCGCCGCGAAATCGTTGTAGTCTCTCATCCGTGGGCAAGCACTCGGGGGGGGTAGAAAGATTGTGCTTGTCGTAGTAGGATGCACAGTTGAGCGGCCTATCCTTGGGGGCGGGGGAAGTGGGGCTTTGACGGTCTATTCGTAACTCCACGGAAGAGAAATGCTGACTCTGCGATGCGACGTGATCTTGGAGGAGATATTTGTACCCTAACGATGCGGCAGAAGTGTGTTTGACGTTGGACGCACAGGCTCATGCACGCTCATATGCCGCCACATTATATCAATAGTAAGTTGGCACGTACATAATGAATAATTGCAGGTCTTGTCTTCTTCTATACTTCGGATTATAACAACAACAATACCTTGAGCAACCGCCATATCGACATCGCGCCGGCACATATCTTCCAAGTCTTGACTTCGGTCAAACGACGCACGATTACTACGCGCAGCAGCAGCTCCTGGGAAGGGAAAAGAGGTCCTCGATGCTATGTATAGAGTAGCTACCGAGCAGTTTCGAACATGCACACGGCTTTTATCTGGCATTTATAAGAAAAAAGAAGGGAGGATTTTGAGTAAAATCCAAACTCATATGTTGGATTTGCTAGTGATTGGTTTGTGTACTTTATCGCCGTATCTAATCTCGTTTTCCCCCCACGAAAATCAGGTAACGATTCTATTCTAACACATTTTGGCAGTGCCTTCGTCGTCATCCTTGCTGAAGACAATGCGCGCGTCGTTATCTACTTTGAGGAGAATTGCCGTGTGATAGCCCAGCCTAGACGAATCTTCCAAGCTGCCCGACACCTAATAAGTCATGTCTTTCTTCAATGATTTAATTAATTAAACTTTAGTTGTTGACGTACGTGCAGAATGCCCTCGGTCGGAGAGAGTAGCTCTACTGCGGAGAGGTAGAGGGAAAGACGAAATATATATCATGTTTAGAGGGGGGGAGGGGAGAGGAGGAAGAAAGATGAATTCGTTCACTACAGCAAACAACACCAAGTATTCTCGAAGTGTTTATTTGCTCATACAAGTACAACAACGGGATATTTTGCGAACATAAACAAGAGATAAGCCCTGGCCAATTTCAAATAATGTAAGATATACGATCGATCAATGTGCTAGTCTTCGGAGGAAGGCATCACTAACGGGATTTTTCAGTTGTAGCTTTCACGACTTCACCAGGAAAGAGAGAAAGCTCGAAATAACCAACAAGCATGCACACGTTTGCAGAGCTCTTCTACTACCTGCCGTCGTTGCGATATTATCCCCAGTCCTATTGGCAAACACGGCAAAGCTTTCCAGCGGCTGCGGCCTCGCCTCAATCCGCAATACCTGCAGTATAATAAAGCATTTGGCAATAAATATTATATAATATATATATATATATATATATATATATGAATATTGCAGAAAACCCGTTGTATATCGCTTCATGCAAGAGCCAAAAATCGCAAGCATACCGTGACGTTATCTGCCATGCTCGCAAATGCGGTTCTTGTAACATGGGTGGCGGCTCCTTCAAGGCCACTACTGAGGCCGAGCTGCAGCTGTGTGTACTCAACCTTGGCAAGAGCTGATGATAGGTCTAGGGATCGACTGGAATAATAGATTACACGCGTTTTGTCAACTACGGATTATCCATCACCATCCATACAGCTTGCCCTCGATTGGGGTCTTGAGGAGTGAAAGAGCGGGGAAGGACAATGCCAAGTGACGGAGAGAAATACATATAAGCGCTCATCGCTAATGCACACGCCAATGATTAACTTACTTGTAATTCTTGAATGCGGGGAAGGAACGCTGTCGCGAGCCTAATAATGAATAATAAAGATGCAACGAAGAAATAAAATGCAAGAAAGGAGACCGCTCTAAGCGTTTTGTACGCTATCAAGGAATGGCGGTAGCTGCAGTAAGAGGAGATATCATTGGGGTACGACCCAGGGAGGAGCTTTGCGGTGAAAGTGATAAATGTTTAAATTTCCCAATACGACATTTGGTATTTCAATCATGTTCGGTTATCAAAAATAGTAATTTATTGATCATAACAGCATCTTTGGCTGTCATTACTATCGTCATTATGTGCACCGTAAGAAAGAGAATATTCTCCACCAGCTTCGTTGGCGCTGTTTACAAACAACCATTACCATCAATACCATCATCATCAATATAAAACAATAAACTACAGTGAGAGCCTCTATTGTAAAAAGTCATGGGCGGTGACCCTAGTGCCTCGCGAAGGACACAATTCGTAGAAAATTACGTGGAAAATTGAAATTCGTATTGCTGAACCGTGCCTGAACGTTTCAAGCCTCACCTGCTGCCATACGTCGTTGTAGAATGACCAAAGTCGATATATAGATTCGCAATTGGTAATTGTCCTCCGATGTTTGACTTCGGCACACCAACCATACAGTCAGCTGCAAGTAACTGGGCTGCGTTCATTGATGATTCATTCCACCCGCGCTGAGACATCATCAGCTTGCGAATCTAAGAAGTAAAAAAAGGAGAAATGCTGAGAGAACGAGATTCAAAAATATAAGGTGTATAACTTTGATGTATGTGTGTGTGTAGTATATGAAGTTTCTACCTGACTATATCTTTAATCATAGTACTCTCCAGAGAAAATATCATCGCATTGTAGCTATGTGACTATCGTACCTTCTGAAGGCATTGGCTTGTATTGCGGGCCTTCGGGTTGTTCGTGTCATCGCCATAACTCCTATTTACACATGCAGCGAGCAATGTGGAGGGAAAGTATGTGACGAGAAATGATGATATAGCATAAGGCTTGATGGGGGTGTCTCGAATCAAATTTCGATCACATGATAGATTGAAGGAACTAAATTCTCTCTCCTGTCTTCTAATCCAATTCCTAGTTTTTATAGCTATGTTTCTATTATATCCAACACACAGCTTCTACTATTATCAGAGTAGTTTGCAGCAGTGACAGCGGCAGTTACATTCCTATCACCATCATCACACAACCTGCCCCATAATGTCCCCTCGTTGAGCTGCAGCTGTTCAATATTCTCCACATTTCCGTAAACCATTGCCGCCAGGCGTCCGTTTCCAATTGGAAGAGCTCGCATCCACGCTGGCGAAAGGTTTGTAGCGTTTACCGTGGCATTGTAAGAGTCAGCTCCCGCTTCGCTTTTGTACCTTTCACGAGTTACCAAAGAAGGGGGAGTCAGGAAATATAAAAACTTGAACAATAAGACGCCACCATAGCTTAAGATCTCCATCATGAGTTGTGCTGGAAGCATGTCTGATAGGCGTGGTCCCCGAGACGAGGAAAATGCAAAGCGGAAGAAGAGGTGCTCGGGAGGGTATGGGAGGCATTGCCCTCCGCTTTGGTTTATTTAGCGAGGGTCTGTTGAATGTATCAAGATCTGTTTTTATCAATAAAACATCGTAATTTTTTAATCCAAAGTATTATCCTATTTTTTCGAATTTTCAAGCAAACTTAGTTCTTTGAACGCATTTTGTATTGCATTCATCTGTTGCGACTTTAAGTGAAAGGTGTTTTCGTTTTGCTTCGGAAAAGGCTGGCACAATCTAGATCTATGTTTTGCATAATAATGAAGGAATCATCCTCTGGTCTTACTGGTCTTCAATTATACACTCTTATAATATAAGTCGCAATCCATATTTGTAGTTATTTTCACGATTATTAAACATACTAACATGCTATTGTTCGACTGAAATATCCCTTTTTTTACACGTTGTGCAGAGGCATCACTGCGGCCAGCTCAGATCTTCTTACGACATAGTTCGACATTCGCAGAATACAGCGTATTTTTTGTAATATTTGCAAATAATGGGACATTATTATACTTTTCCCCAATATATAATTGCAGCTTGAACAATAACAATACCTAAATGTAAATTTCCGAAGTGCGTCAAGGCCACTCCCTATGCCCCTCCGAACAACCTGTTCGCGAATGTTTTCTCTTCCACTTCGCCGCGGCGTCGCTTGCCCTTTTGCTGTCAGGGTAGTCTCTACAGTAGTTGCAGCTGGTGCGACGTATGCTGCTTTGGCAAGAAGATCTGCTACACTGGCCCGAAGGACGAATCGTAGGATGTGATGGGCAGGAAAAATTAACCAAGCCTTTTTCTTCGTGTTCTCTAATTAGTGTCTATGAAGAAAACTATCTTCTCTACATACAATGCTAAATCGCGATATATTAAATGGGAGTTCGAAATTAACTTGCCCTTTCAGACTATAATGATACAAGAGCAGTTTCATTGTAAGCATTTGCGTTTAGTCATGAATTTTAAGCATTCTCTAATGCAACGATCACGAGTAGACTATTCCATGAAAGTATTAAAATTTTTATTCAAGATAGCAACTTTTAGCTGCACGTCGATAGTGCTAAAGTCCGTTGCAGGACTTCCACCTGTTCAATTTGTACGTGATGTAATAGTTACAGAACTAGTTAGCTATGTCGTTCCGAATTTTGAGGAAACTGTAAACGATTAACTGAAGTCATCACACATTTTGAATACAGCGTAACAATCAGTCTGTCTACTAGCAATAATGCCACATCGTAGTGCTTCAACTATGTCTAGATGTTCTTGTTCGTGCTGATGACATGCGCTAGCTAGCTAGTGCGAATGAGACAGCCCGCAACTAGACAAGCCCAAAACAAATTTCCACCACTAGATCAATTGATCACTTCTTGTCATGCTAGCATGCATAGCAGCTAGTTAGTTGGACGGTTTGAGCATTCAGATGAACCAGGTTAGCAGGCATTTTGACATTGCAATTTCTAGATCTATGCTAGCTAGCAATCGCATCCATCCGCTCTAGCGCTGTGCACCAGTGCGCACATGGAATCAAATTGAGTTGAACCATTCAGTCAAGAATGCTAGCTCTAGCTCTAGCTGCATTGCTAGATTGACTGTTCTATTATTCTAGTGTTTTAGAGCGCTGAGGCGCTAGAATCGAACGCTGGCATTTGCTAAGTGCTTGCTTGCATGCATGCTGGCAGGTGAGCTAGATCAGCGCCTTTAATTTTGCAGTCTAGCAGCGTGCGCATGGATGTCTCAACATTTTTTTCTAAAGTTGCACGTAGTACACGCTAGCACGACTGTGCACACACTAGCACACACATTTGTCGCACACGTCGCACACGCTCTACTAGTCTAGCCTAGTAACGCTAGAGCGCTACATCTCTAGCCAGCCAGAAAATGAAATGCTTGTAACACATTGTCTTTGTGTGTGTGCTTCTTTGTTCCTTCGATTTATTTGTTGACACATTCCTAGGCGAAGAAACCGTTAGCAAAAATGTGTTCGTGTTCGAAATCAATTTCTGATTGGAGTTTTGTTGCATGTTGTTGCATTCGCATTTTTTCAGTATGCGTAATGTATCACACGCGGAACTCGTAGTGACTAAGCAATGCAATAGCCAGCGTGATCGAGTATGTGAGACAAAGAGTAAAAGAGCAGTCTCCACAATATCGACATATACAGTGACATCAGAATTAAAGCGTATCGCAGTTATGGTGCGTGTTCCAACAACTGAAATCCTCATTCGTCTCGGTCCTGCGGTACATGCTCAAATGATCCATATCCTGACGAACTCATTCGCCTGTGATTCGAACTTGCGTTCGATGATCTAGAACCAAATACAGGGCTGACAACGCCGAGTATCCAACTTGCTATGCCGGCAGTGCTGCTTCTAACACTTGAATTCGTTGATCCTTGAGTAGGAATAGAATGTGCAGATTCTATTGGAGGATCACTACGAATAGTCATGACTAGATCACCAGTAGCACTTTTAATGTCAGATGGGATCTCTGTTTTGCCAACGAAATATGACATTATATCAAACCAGTTGTGCGACTCAGCTTTAGACAGAACTCGTTTTATCTCTTTTATCATTGCCTTATGGAACATACATATCCATTGATGGTAACCAGAAAATTAATGACCGAAAATCCAAAAATAAACCTCTTCTTTCGCCTTCTTCTCCTCAATTAAATCCTGAGCTCTTGCCACTTGCTGGGCGGCGTAGTTGTCGACCTTCTCTTTGACTAGAGCAAGAAGTTTGCTTCGATTCAAAAATCTTTGATCTTTAGCTGAAGAAAAATCCTGCAGCAACGTTTTGCATTTAGAAGCAACATAAAACTAATGTAATATTTTACCGAGACAGTCAACTTGACTCCTTCTGTGCGTAGTGATGGGATTCGTTTAAACAAAAGATTCCGCAAATCAACAATGCACTGCTTCTGGATATCTTTGCTCCCTGTATTTTGCTCTAACCTTGAATTTATCTCTTCATAGCACTCTCTTGCCCGTCTTATCCAATCCTCACAGAGTAGATCATACTAGGATGAATTTGTATTAAATTAAGTTTAAATGTAGTGGAGAGATTTTAATTTTGGTCTTACATCTTCTCCAATTTGAAGCCCCCTCAAATTTCGTGAATCGTCAGCCAGATTCATACGATCAGTTAATATGCGAATCATACCATGAAGTTGCTCAATCATGATTTTTTTAACTTCTTCAACATTCTTTATTCGAAATTCTAGCTTTGAGGTTGTGCCTTGGAGTAAATCCTTTGTATGACTCAACCGTCTAAATTTTTCTAACAACTGACGTCTCTGAAATAACATGATTTAGCTTGTTTAGTTAAATTAAAATGCGAGAGATGACTGCAGATAAACTGAGTACTTTCACTTTGAAGCCTTTGTTCAATTTATTCGAGTCTGAAACAGAATCTAGAATAGCACTATCAAATTTCTATGTGATCTTGATGTATAAACAGAACGATAACTATCATTTATGTACCTGTGTCGTTTTTTAATATCCTCACATTTGTGATACAAGGCTCTTCTTGCTGAGAGATTCCAGTTGCAATGATGAACAATAAATGCAGCAATAAACCTGTTACATCATGCGCTGATTAACGGGTGAATTACTATGCGTCTATGCATAAACGTGAAAAGACTAGTACCAGCAGATACAGCAAGTAACTTTTACGTAATAGATCTCAACACTAATGTTTAAGATCATTTGGTGATGCTTTTGGTCCATATAGTCTTTAAACAGCTTCTCTAGCAAGTGAAATCGGAAATAATCTAATTTTAAACAAAATGCCATGAGACAAAACATAGACTCTTCAATTTATTTCAAAACCGTGACCTAGGTAGAGTAAGCCGAGAAACGCCCAGAATAAACTCAAAACTATGAACTTATATGTATCCCAGCACGAAAGCTTTTGCTCCTCTACTTCTTCAATCGAAGGTTCATATTTCTGATGTTAAAGAACACATTCCATGCTACTGATTGATAAAGTTTGCTGATTACAATAGAGTAGAAAAAAAACGCAATAAATGCAAACAAATGCATCTCACATGCCATTAGATTACTGTTTCTATGTCAAAGCCTGTAATCAAGTTTCCAGACACGTGAATAGTCTTTCGAGTTTTGCTTTCAGCGTTCTTTCTTCGAAGCCTCATGGACATTCTAAAATTGCATTTTCATTCAAAAACCTTTTCATGACAGTCTCGAATCTGCAGAGTTGCAATTGCAAATTCATCATCATCTTATTAAAGCGAATTCGAAAGTGAATGGCGCATGACATCGACCACGAAAGGTCGTTGCAAACATTGCAAGCACGCATTCATCACTTGATTACGGCCACAACATTGCATAGATTTTTGGACCCTGGATCGTGTGATCTTGCGTCGCACGTGCAGTTCATCACATGACGGCGTGGATTTGCAACGGCCGACAAAACCTACACTCTTGTCGCAGAAGCAAAATGGGATTCACAAAACCCCTCCTAATGGGCTGCATTTTCCTCCGTGCACGCTTGGACGGAACAGCAGCTGAAAAGAAACGCCATCAGCACGTTGTGGCCAGAAGCCAGAAGGATGCGCGCAACGTGCTCTAGTGCTAGCGTGGCACGCAATGTGAATGCAATGAGCAAGCTAGATGCTTTCAGTTGTTGTCGACAGCGCACGCGTTGCAACGAACACAACCTTGTCTAGCTGTGCAACCGAAGTCACACGAACGCCAACAAAACTGTCAAATGGGAACGAAATGAGTGAAACGCGTGCAGGTGTTCACTTGCTTGCACACGCGTGCGCTGCAAGACACGCTCACCCAAGAGTTGCAATTTGCAGATCCACAGAATGAACACATCGCGAATTTCATTGCAATTCCCAAAACTTCCTGCATGCTTGATTCATGCGTCTCATCACCGAAGGTTGTGCACTTGCGCAAATGTGGGTCTCCAGGTCTGTAGCTGCTCATCACTCATGTGCAAGGCATTCTAGCGTTGGATGATTCAATGATTCCAATGTGAGACGCTGCAAAGATCGCGTCCACGATGTTTGAGCTGGTTCAGGATGCGAATCTGCTGCTTCACACAGCTGAGTAGGATGCCATTCAGCTGCGCTCTTTTGAAGCCTCCTGATGTTGTGTGCATCGTTTATGAGGAAACGAAAGAGGGATGAGTGTGATTTCATTTCAATGCCGCTGCTGCAAAGCATTCATCTCCAGAAGCTGAAACTACAGTGCGCCTCCCAACACCATCATCGACGAAACAAAATTTTGTTAGCAAAATTCTCCGGCTCTGGGGACTGTGAATCTCTCCGATGACGCAAAATCACACATGTTCAAGTGTGTGTGTGTGTGTGTGTGTGTGTGTGTGTGTGCGTGTGTGTGAGTGTAAATGCATTCATTTACACGGATACGCGCATATGCAATATGCCCACTGCCCTTTTTATTCGGGGTCTCATTTTACATGTTCTCTTCATCCACCTTCATAGCATAGCCTCGGTATCTCTCGGAATTGACGGCGTACAAGTCGCACTCTCCAAGCTCCTTGTTACAGCGATTTATTGCGTCTTGTGCAGCTCTTCTAGCTGAGCTTGATCCTGCAAGAAGATTGTACACAATAGCACTTAGGAACACATACATTTATCCATAAATTCATAATATTTTGTATGAGTATCTATGCTTATCTATGCTTGTGCACTATGGGGGTTGATGGGTGTGTTATTGTAAACATTATAACTAATATTATCTCGTCAACAGAACAGACATCAGCAATTCTACCGTAATAAAAGTAGCAGCCTGCACAACTACGTGTGATTGCGAGCGCCTTTGGTTCTCGAGCCTAAAACAAAGCAGACACGCACACACGCACAAGCAAACAAGCAACACAAACACATTGAACTTACGTACGGATGAAACACACATATCAAATTTATTCATGTGGTTTACTTTAGAAACACTTTGTAAATATCTATTCAAAATATTAGATAGGGGCATCCTTTAACGAAGTACGCATAGTTTTATTAAAGCCAAAGACCTTAAGATACTTCTGCCATTCGCCTGAACCAATTTATTAAAATTGCAACAATTTGCCCATCTCAGGAAAAATAGAGAATAATTGCCACTCAACACTCAGACCAAGATGTTTAAGCTATGCTTCTAACATTCAAATGATGATTTTAAAGAGGTTGTAGTAAACGTTAGGTTTAAATTTTAAAATATTGTTCAATACACAGAACAATATACAATTATGAAATATAATACGCCTTCATTTTTTGCACGATTATTTTAATAAATATAAGCATGTTTCCCTTTTCCGTACTTCATGCACGAGGGCACATTCCTCTCTCTATTCACGTAATACGACGATTTATACCCCTGACGAAATCTGTCATTACATCTGGCTCGCAAGTGCTAGTTCGCGTGACGCCTGAAATGCCATCAATTATTTGTTGTTTCTAGCATTTGACTGACTTCTTTTACAAGCGTGCGTTTGTACGGATGTGTATAAATGTGCGCAAAAAAAACATGTCAAAAGATATTTACCGAGACTTCCATAATTCATGTGTATGCGTCTAATATATTTAGAATGTTGGGGAGATGACCTTCGATTTCCGGATTAAATCCGGTACCACGGGAGCATTCCACCTTTGATATAATATTTTTTTAATATTATATATATATATATATATATATATATATATGTATTATAAACATATTGTGTGTGTTTCAATATACACAAGTACAATATATGTATATAGAATCATATTTTCATTTAGAAGGTACTACATGTATTGCCATGTGTGTGTGCGTGTGAATCCAATTGTTATGCACTTATCATGCGCTATGTGACAATATTTAGTTGGAAAAAGATAATTATTTTACTAAAATCCAACTGATTGCTACCTTCAAGAGGGATTTTGCATGTAGCGGACTCAAATCACGGCATTTGGGTGAATCAAACCACAAAAATGCAGCGTTCGGGGGAGTTGTGCTGCGATTGAAGATGGAGTCTTTTGATGCTACTGTTGACCCCAGCTCGCATGCCAACTGACAACAATTGTGTCAATCGCATACGCAATTCGTAAACTATTCTAAAGGTATACTAAAGGGACATGTGATTTGGAATGTTCTAGCGCGTCGAGTTTGCATTTGGCTGAAGAATCTCTACAAATTTACTATAGATAACTTACAATAAATATACCAACGAAAAATAGTCTATATTTTGTATTCATGGATGCTAGCAGCTGGGTCGAACAATGTCTTTATATTCGTGTCAATACTTTCTGCTATTGGTTGACCTTTTCCTTAATTTGATAGAGTGTCACATCTTTGAGATAGTTCTCTGGTAGAAGTTTGGGGTCCTTTGATCCTTTCTTCCAAAGGCCATTCAGTCGCGCTTGAGTGCATATCTAATTGCATTAAGGATTTAGCGATTACCATCATCAATTTAATCTTAGATGGAATTGTATTTTGAAGGAAATGCACGTATCAAACCCTTTATTGTGATAGTTATATTGGTGAGTTTCAAATAAATCATTTTGATTGAGAGGAAGAATTCATCATTGCCGTACTACTATTTCTTTAAATGTAAAAATATACCCAATTTCCAAATGCCTTCAAATGTGGTATGGATGGCTTTGAGAATGTCTGGAAAAAGAGAAAGGAAGAGGCAGAAATTGATTAGAACATGATGAAAGGAATTATTTTTTACACAACACGCGCAATTTGTTAAAACTAATGCCGAATGTCTTTGTGGGAAAACAACGTAATTCACCGGAATTTACATTTTGAGCACCAGTTATATCACGCAAATAAACACACGCCGCAACCATAGGCACAACAAACCCGATGTGTGTATTTCCTCCATCTCCACATTGGATACCAGGAAGAAATAATGCCCTATATATATATATATATATATATATATATATATATTACAACAGATTTAAAATTTCCAATATATATCAATTCAAAAGCACGCTTAATGCGGATATTATAGATTCCAATATATCATACTACACACAAACACATGCAAACGCACACACTCACATGTAGACACAGATACACAGAACAATGTGAGATAATATGTAACATATCATCTTGAATATCGTGTATATATATCGTAATGTTTTTCAAGTGCTAAAGCATTCTTATAATACTTCTGGTTTCACAATAAGCTGCTTTTGTAGTTCCTCCGTCGCTGAAAGAAAATAATGACAGAACAAAAAACGCATAGCGATTCAATCGCAGGTTGGTTTTAAAATGGAAAATGGACACAAGTATCTGAATACGTTCATGTTGGCTACAATCACAAAAAAGCAACGAGTAGTTACACAGTTCAATGCAAATGCAATTCCATACTTTTCAAAGCGAGAAAAGCTCCTGCCCAACCACCGATATCTTCTAGAGATTGAAGATACATGCAAACCATCAGAATACATATTTCACACATATTCTACTTCATTATTTGATTTACTATGCGATTTTCCGAAGCACAAAATTTCTATTTGGCCGACTGACCTATTGGTGATGTAAGGCCTCGATTTGTTATCATTGACTGGAAAAGTTCTATCTTAGACCCATCCTGCATATATTCCAACGATATTATTCTTTTGAGTTCTCTTGAAAGTAATCTAGGGCACACGCACAGACGCGGAATATATTTCTTGTGTTAGGAAGTCAAAGAGATTACATCATACTCCCCGATAACGGCTGGCCACATGTCGCTCTGAAATTGCAAACATACCATGAATTGCATATCTACAGCAAGAGAAAACTACTTCCCACCCTAGGAACTTCAGCAAGTTAGTTGATTATATCATGTAATTCAGAGGTTCGAAAGCATGCAAAACCTGGAAACTATCGCCATCAAACATTGCCCAATACTGCTCTAAGCGCATCGAGCAATGGAACCCGCGTATCCCTGGCAAAAATCATTACAAAAGGAGCCGCCGGAAAAGTAGTAAAAATTCCAATTGGCTTCTTTGATTTCAGTGCACATGTGTTATTCATTGCAAAATCTCACATCCACGCATCGCGCTTCCTCCATGATCTGAACTTACCTATAATTATTTAGTTATGTATTCGTGTGAGGGTAAATCTAACGGCATGCTCGTGTCTAGCAGCGCTTTCTCGAGAGATGACAGCAGTCAAGATGTAAAAAATATAGGCATAATCACGCCACTCAACTCTATCGATCGCTGGCAAAAACTTAGTTCTGACATTCACTTGCATCGGCATTTCATGCCACAAAGATGCACGCTAACGTGTTTTTTGCGAAGTTCGGTCAGGTGTTACGTACCCAAAGGACGCAAAGGAATAGGAACATAAACGCGCAACCCTGCTCCGCCACATACAGAAGTATCTACGCATCAAGCACAAGTTCTCATATGCTGAGAGTCAGAATACAACAGCGTGCACGCGGATTCATGCACATTATCAGAATTAGGGCAGCTATTGACCTCATAGTCGCTGGCAAATAATTGGGAGTCTGAAGTAGGAAGCTTAATTTTCGATGATTTCTCTTTTAAGTAACGCACAAGGCCTGATGCAGTATGCTCGTGAATATATTGATGCACACACACGCGCGCGTGCGCGCGCACACACACACACACACACACACATATACACACATACAGACATAGAGAGAGAGAGAGAGAGAGGGAGAGAGAGTAGAGGGATGGAAAGGAGAGGGAGAGCTGGGGGTATGAGGAGGAGGGTAGATGTTACTACCAATGCCACTAGTTGTGTTGGCTTGTCGGTAACTCTTTTCTATGAACACATAGAATAACAGTTTGCAGTGAGTACATTTCGATAGAGGCAACATGTCTCACAACCATATCAATATTTACTCAGTATACTTGGGTATGAGCATGTGCGTTTGCGCTCGTAGGTTTCAATTGACGTACCACTAAGGAAGTTTCCAAAGACGACGAGGGAGGGCGCAAAGAGAGGAAGGAGCTAGATTTAAGAGAAACAAACAAACGAAATGAAACAAGTCTGCAGACAAAACACCAAATGCGGAAATCCGTTAATGTAGGTCCACGAAATCAGGAAAGTCACGTAGTTTTGTAAATACTACTGTCATTTCGTTCGTGTCGCACATGTTCCATTCTCAATATTCTTTGTGAGTACCCAAAGATGCGTCTGGCATTTGCTCGTAAAACAACCAAATATAGCCTTCATTGGTTAAAAAAGTAATTTCATGTTCCAAACGACGTCTCATCAAACTGCCCATCCATTCAATGGCTGAGATGCACATACAACACACTTCGTTAAATCCATCACCGCTGCTGCTAGGACGAATAAAGTGGCCTCTGCTGCGATTTCTGGCAATTTCTTCGCGATATATCCCGCAAACTGATCGTACGAATCGAATACGCTAGACGGCAGAAATAAAGTCCAAGACACCATGCAGATGATGGGGAAAAGACCGAGCTGAGAGAAACAGTGAAAAATAAATATGCGCAACACATGAAACATGTAACGACGCATGGGTATTCTTCGATGGAGTGAAATGAGTGCGCAAATGGAATTTTCATTACTGCCTCGAATTGCTGATGATGGTGCATTACGCAACAATGGATCACCTCTGAAAAGACGAAGAGAGACAAATGAAATGATAGATATCCCGTGACAGCGACGATACGAATTCCTTCCGTTAATATCGGTGAAAATACTAGTATTGGAAATATCCTTTCACATCCTGTTGGGGGGTGCGGGAAGGGGGGGGGCGTTAGTAAAGACCACGAGAGGATATCCTAATGATTACATATTATTGATGGTGCTCTACTAGCGATAACTAATTGAAGAACTTCACAAGTTGTCCACTTGCTTTCTCACCCCAATATACGACGATATGGGCGATTTCAATGACGTTCGGTGGTAAGAGGTCCGTTTGAGCCACGAGCCGACCCCATTTTGAAGCAAACATATCCAGAAAGAAAAACCTGAGGAATCCAGCGAAGTGCGCTCAAGTCTTTTCTTTTTCCATTGAGCACGGAGAGATACAAAACAAACGTAAGAATGTGGGAGGAAGCTCCGTGCTGAGTAATTTCTCAAGGTGTCATCCCTGCACAGGGGCACGAGCGTGCGCGCGCAC
>ADNK01002537.1:0-52500 GCA_000320545.1 Bigelowiella natans CCMP2755 | reverse complement strand
AGATAGAAGAAGATCGTCTGTGTGGAGGTGCTTTTCGGAGATTGCCCTCCTGGCGTGCTCGGTGTGCAGCTTTCGTCCCCGTCAGCGTTACGCTTTGCATTCCCGTCATCATTACTTAACCGAGCATTTCTCTGTATATTGTAAAATACATCGAGAGTGATTGCATCGCTCCTGTAGCTAAATTCGCCCGCCAATTCTGCACTCAGGCTTCGTTCAAAAGTAAGATGTGTGGGGGAAATCAAGCGTGGCCTCTATTCTCAATATTGTGATAAGACTAAGCGCTTGAAAGAGCGAAAAAGCCGAAGCGACGGGGGGTGAGGCGGGGGGGGTCAAAACTATGGTAAATCAGGAAAAGAATGATCTATAAGCTAATACAAGGGAACTCGGTGCTGATTTTATCATTGAAGCCACTGATCATCGATGATACATCTATGTAAAAGACTGTGTTTTCTATCATATTTTCCCGTCTTCAAATATACACTACCAGGTCATTTGAATTATCTTTCTTTGCTTCCATATCTTTGTTTGTCCATGTGCTACCCAGCGTACTCTCCCATCGATGCCATCACTGGGTGGAGGGGCCGGGCAGAGAAAGTGATCGGATAATTGGTTGTGCAGGAGCTGTCAGTTCAAGTATTTGGGCTAAAAATTCTAGATCTTTTTCCGATTATAAAGAGACATTTAAATAAGATCAAACAACATTTGAAACAACATTTATAAGATTCAAAACTTTTTGGCCATTCTGACTAGATATTTATGGTGTCTTTGTTGGGTATGTTTATTTTCTAGCATTTTCAAGAACAAGCGGAAAAATGCATTTGACTCTAGATCTAGTTCGAAACTTTAACCCCAAAACATCGTACATTCCCAAGACTTTTATAAAAAGGTTACAAATGCCATGAATGTTTTAAGTGCGACATGTGTTCTAAATCGATAAAAAAACTTAAAACCAATTTGGGCAATAATCCCGATTATTCATATTCTCCGGTTTCGGCTTGGTTTATATCCTTTCAGTGGCGATATTGATACTACGACAATAATATTTCTCTGCATTAGTAAGCTTATTAGATGCAACAAGGTTTGGCAAAACTGAACGCGAATCCAACGTAACGCTTGTGTGCTCTCGCCAATGCGGAAAGGGAGGGGGGGGGGGGGGGGGAGAGACCAGATTTCGTAGTGTCATCCGTGAAGAAGTAGTATAGATATTATTTTATATTCATGATTGAAAACACGCTGCATCCCTTGTTGAGTCATCGCTGGTTTGTCCCGTCTCCCAACAGCAATGGGGTGTGGAGCAAGTAACCCTCCTCCGCCACCTTCCAATGGAGAAAAACCAGGTAGGTGTATATCATTCGGCCGCGTTTTCGAATTCCACTTCAAACCGTATAGGTTTCAACGTGCTCTGTCCGAATGCCAACACGTGTATAAGCGAAGCTAACGAAGTTTTAACCCGGTAGATGCAAAGGAATCCCAGCAGTCGATGGCGAGCTCAGCTCAAAAAATGAAAAGGTTTGAGCACATGCAAAGCGAACGAATATATTAACTGGGCGATACGCTATCTTCCCTTCTGCTCTTCCGTGATTGTCTCGTTGGCTGAGAATACTACTGCTGTGGTTTGCCACTATTACTTTTCGAATAAAGAAATTGCATGCAATCAAAGAACTTAAGAAATAGGTGATACATCCTGATAATTATTCTCCGTGCATATTGACGTAGAACCAAGACTGTCAGCGAACCGTTCATTATGCCTATTGACAAAGAAACCGAAGGTGCGCGTGTCGTAAAGGATCTACTACGAGAGGTAGACTCTACCTACCGGCAATTTAACATTCAAGTGCATTCTACATAGTCAAAATGAACACGAATTTTTATAAATGACAATTACTGACGAGCCATCACGATACTTTGAAACGATCAGGCTTGGGATGTCCTTGCACCCACACACACACACACACACACACACACATATTTTTGGATATGGCTTTCGATAGGGAGTCGAGGCGGACACAAAACTGATGAAAGATCCAAAGTTCCGACAAAGGTTTAACGTGACAAAAATTTGACACGCATACGAATCCTAAGTTAAATTGTTGTCTATGAATGTTATGATCAAAGCGTGTGTAGTCTCGTCTTCGAATTTCGTGTATATGGCGATGTTTTCGGCTATATGCTTGAGCATTCCATCAACTTTTACGTAACGATTGAATATTTGTCAATACAAAGTTTAAAGCATTTCATAACGTGCAAAATCCTTCCATTCGCGTTGAGTCCTGACGTCCGTTGAGTCCTGACGTCCTATAGAACGCAGTTCGTATTTCGTATTCGTTGTGTGTGGAGAAGTGCTTATTTGGTCCTTACATCAGGTGTATGGACGCTGCGATGCGGGTAATATGCGCGACCGTTGCAATCCTTATGCATTTGATTTTAGATTGGCCAACAATGCACTTTTGCGCGTTGTTGTTTCGTATATAGGCTCAAAAGGGCGATTCAAGCGGCATGCAGGTATTCGAGTTTGTTTTGTACACGTTTTTATTAAAATCTATCTTGCAAAAAGCGATGATGATCACGGCAAATACATATGTTTGCAAAATCATATTCGCTCTTTCTCTCCCCCTTTTTCTTTCTCTTTCTCTAATGATATATATATATATATATATATATATATATTTTTTTTTTTTTTTTTTGCACGTGTGTGTGTGTGGTGCTTACGGAAAATCTGAAGTTTTACGTTTGTCCGCTGAAAGAATAAGCCCCAGCCTTTGTAAGTAGAGCAAACCTCAAATCATTTATTTATTTTTAAATATTTTAAGGCTTTGAAGCAGGATTCTCTTCAGCGCCGTACAAAGGTACTTTCCACACGATTTGATGAAAATAGAAATTAGGACATGTGTTAGGAATTTGTTGGATACTGAGCTGCACCTTAGTTATTATCGACTTATACATTACGGCTTGAGGTTGAGAGGGTGTCAGAATTTTCGGTACAGGGAGAGTAGTGTATTTATCAGATTTCTGATTATGTTCTTTTCTGCCATTTCCCAAATATTTTTGCGTGCATAGCATAAAGAGGATGCACGACGCCTTTCATTTCATCTACTGATGATGCGTATTTTTGGTTTGTTTCATTCGGCAGCTCCATAAGCAAACCCTCACAAAGCTTTGGGACGTTTACGATAAAAATGGGGTGAATAAAGAGTTTTTGTACTTTGATGTCGATTTTAGTCTATATGTGAATAACAATATAACGCCAGAATAGTGCATGATACAGTCTATGGTGGAGGTGCTCCGCATCATCACCATATCGTAATAATTTACATTTCACTCTTTCTGGGTGCGAGAAAAGCAAAGTCACTGCCATTGCTGAGATTGTTCGTATTTCTCGACGGTTTGTGGAAAGGACGGGGAACTCAGCGTGGCCGAGAATAGGGGTCTTATGAGGGACTACTTCGATGGAACATACGTCATATTGACCGAGGTGAGACTATCACATTTGCACACCGGCTCGAGCACGGCATCCCTATTCACAGTGCGTAGATAGTAGCCTAAACTCCATGCGAATTTGGTTGAATAGACGATGGTGGATTTAATCACGGACGGCTTGAAGATGACTCTTTCTATGCTGAAGCAGCAAGGTACACACTCTCGCATGAGCGCGCGTATGCACACACACACACACACACACACACACACACACCAGCGAATCTTGATTGAAATTGTAATCCCTTCCGGTACTGCTCTCGCCATCGTAAGGCCTCTCTCACGAAGCATTGGACGATATGTTTGAGGAGAAGGTCACCACAACTACCACATAATAAACCATAACTGCAATGCACACGAATTGAGCTCAAGGTGTGAGATGAGAAATCATATGTCAAGTAGAAATTTGCTCTCACCTCATCCATTAGGTCCCATTGATCCAAGAGCATGTTCCAAAGATCCTCGTAAAGGTAATTTTGATTAGGCGACTAAACTAAACCATCCCCCAGCCCCCTTGTCAGCAGCAGTTTGCACGAACTCATACAAACCAGTTTTGTGCCGACGTCAAATACTGTCGCGGTAGTGATGACTAGACACATCGCCGCATGTACGGAGGATTGATAATACATGCGAGAGATCCAGATCTAATCGATTGTTTGAGAGCAAAAACCGATATGATTAATATATTGCACCGCAACTTAACTTAAACTAATAGACGCTCCAAGCGTTCGATAACGCGGCTGCATTCGACGAAGTCCTCAAAGGCATGGATACTAATAGTGACGGGAAGGTAATCTCACAAGCAATGCTTGATTTCGCTGCTCGGATTTCGCTACCCGAAGCCTATGGCTGAAAGATGGCAGATGCCAGCTGATGCGTTATATGTGGGAATAGTGGTGATTCGTTACGAATGTCGCGATCCCGATGTGGTTGTTTCTGAGCATAAAATTGAATATAAGATTTGGCTTTTTGTATATTCGTTGGCGTCGTCATCACGGCCGTATTGCTGTAAGAAGCGAACGGTGTCGATGTTAACTATTTACGTGTCTGTATTTTCAGGTCGATAAAGATGAATTCTTGTCCAAGTTTATGGAGTCTACAAATACTGTCAGTTGATCTTTCTGGATTGAACATTGTTACAGTATTTTATTTTACGTTGTACTCATCTTCCCCATAGGTCATCGATCCAGACGTCCTTTCACAGAAAGTCAGTTCGGAACTCCAAAGAATCATTGGTCACTGCCTGCTGCATGATGCTTCCTTTTCTGATCTTCTTTAATTTAATCACATGCTTGCTACCAAATATTTGATTTTATAGGCGGATGACTTAATGCCACACAATGGTTCGCGTACTTTGTTGAAAGGCGCCATCGAAACCAGGCATGTTTTGCCTTCAGCATGTGTTCGGCATCCCCACGTGCATTTCAAGGGTCGACATGTTATTGCAAGTACACGTTATCCAAAGTCTGTTTGGCATTGAATTTGTTCATCTTTTTGCGCAAATGGCAGCGCTTGAGCTTGCATGTTGATGTCAAGCGGCACTTGAGACGTACGAATGCAATTGAATGGTCACATTTTGACAATCGTCATTCTAACACATGTGTGTAGCTGTGCAGTGTGCACAGCAGACACGTCGCTAAGATTAAGATCACTAAATCTTGTTGGTAGTTTTTGCCACAATCTGCTTTATGTTTTAGTGGCACTGCATCAAGCTACAACAATCGAAGTGTGCGCATGCATGCATGCTTGCAATAATGTTGTGCTCGTAAATGAACAACAACAACCCACGTGCAAAAGAATCACAGTTTTGCATTGGATTACAGACACATAATATCACATATAAACCACATCGTCACATCGTGCGGCAATCAACTTGAAGCAAGCAGGAGATTGTCTTGCGTGTGTGCGATGCACAGCTACGTGAGGATGACCATGCCATCGAATGAATTCAATTTTATTCATTCACGCACAACCCGTGCAAACGACCCTGGCAATTCCAAGGCGCAGCCTCAGGCAACGCTTGCGCGACGCTGCTGGCATTGCAGATGCATCAGGCATGATGAGCAGACATGCCGCCTGCTTTTTTTCTCTGATCGATCTGCAAGCCACAAATTGACCGAGGCTCATGCATTTTGCGCTGTCGAAAAATCGGGAAATTCGGCAAAATTGTGCTGCAGATGCGTGACACACGATGCATCAAAATCCTTGCCTTGTTTTGGTCAATGCAACTGAACAACGACGCAAAGTTGTCCGAATCCACTTCGCACATGGATGGCTAGACAGTGCCCAATGAAACGAGCATGCACATGCACGCAAACACCATGCAAGCCTGAAAGTGTTGTGACCTGGTCCAACTTTTCCCGATGTTGCATGGGCTTGGAAACTCGAAAATTGGCAATCACGTGTTTGCACGGGTTGCATCACATCCGTCTTGCATGGACGAATCTTGCTAGCTTGCTAGCTTGATCAACCACACATCTCTAGATCTCGTCGCATCAATCTAGACATCAATCTAGTCATCAATCTAGCCAATGTCTAGATGTGTCCATGTCAGGATGTGCGCGCGTGCTACTCTGGCTAGCTGGCATGACAGACACACACATGCAGTGATCTGGTACATGCTAGCATGTACTAATGTAGAAGCACAGTGCATTCATGGTGTCATGCTAGCATGTACTAGTGTAGAAGCACAGTGCATGCATGGTGTCAGGTTGTCTAGTTGTGTCTGTCATTGCCAAACGTCACGGCACCTCTAGACCTTCCGAAGCAAAATCTGCGGCTCCAAACAAAGACGTTACAAACACGAGTGATTCTACAAACTAGCAAACTAAATTGCAGAAACTAATGACAAACACAGATCATGCACTGTGCTGTGACCACAGCGTTGCAATTTCATTTCACAGCTATCTAGCTTGTCTATGCAGCTACGTTGGAATGAACTTTGAACGAATAGCAACTTAAATTTTCCATTACATCTGTCTCACATTTTTGATGCTGGCAAATGTGCAAGCAGAGCTCAGCAGTTCATTACGAGAATGAAACTGTTTCAATGGGAGGACTAATATGACTAATATGAGGGAGATGTTATGAACCATGCATCTGTATCTTTCAAAACTAACAATAACTCCATTAGCAGCGCGCACACATTTCGATGTGCTCAGTTACTAGGGACAGAAGAAGATCTATCATTCTTTAACGAGAGCAAATTCCAATTTGGAGCTTCGTTTGAACTTTCAGCATTCCTAATACCAGTCGGGGTATCAATGCTTTCAACCTGGCTGCCAATATTGTTGTGAACCCCAGCAGATTTGGGGTTGGCAATGAGGGGGTCTTTACTCAATTTTGAATCAAAACTTTGAGATACCTTACCTCTTTTCCTAGTAGAATAACAATCTAACTGTATGCCTATCATTAACAAACATAGCTGTTTCTGGAGCTTTTCACTGTGAGCTAAATTTTCGAAGTATCTTGATACGCGGTATAGTTTAGCCCCTACAGACATTGCTCCGATGATGAGAGAGACTCGGAAGACCCAGCCTCGAACATCGGATAACGGGGCTTGCGACATTATTGGCCCTGCGGTAATGATGAACATCGGGACTACTTGGACGAGTAGTTCACAAGCATCCATTATTGCCAAATTTCTTTTTCTATTACTCTTGCGAATTCCATTGATTAATGAATCGCACTGCATTGATGGAAGTGAAGAAATGGTTTCATATTTTATGGACGGCATGGATGCTGTTGAATGAAGGACTTCTAGAGCTGAATTCCATTCTGAGATACTTCGACGTTTTCCTGGCATATCGCCCATTTCCCCCTTATTCAAATCCAGTTTCCTAAAAAACCTTTCTGCTTGTTTTGTAAAGTCTTCGAGGAATTTCAACCTTTGCTCTAGCCCCTCTGTTTTTGATTTACGTTCACTCACCTAAAAATCTATATTTAACTTTATCAACATACACGATGGTGTCATTTTACAAACCTGCTTGCATAACTCACGAATGATGAAATATGAAACAATAGATCCTGCAACGTTCATCAATCCTCCGGCACTCAAACAAAGAATAACGGGTAGCACTAGATTCTGGAGATCGCTGTTTGGCTGCACTACATTGATTAACGTTGCTAAATCTGTACACCAGTTACTCCAATCTCCTATAAATCCAGCTGTAACCGCAACGAACTCCTGATTAGTTAATGCAAAGTTACTTGTTGGTATTTGCTACATAACACATTCGGGATTACTACCAATGTTAAACTTAAAGACGTGTTCTTGGATCCATAATGTCTTATCATGAAGCCTATGATCAGCACCAAAGAAAATCCAAGAAGAGCTCCAACAACTATCAAAGTGACGTCAAAAGTGGAATTGAGTTCGACACATTTATCACAGTCGAGGCGGCCAAACCTGAATTTAAGTGCGCGAGCGTGAGTTCAATTTGAATAGAATCAACGCTTATGAATAGAATTCTTTTATACCCTTCTTTGCAGACACACTGAGATATATCCATTGAACCTGGAAACGACTCGGAATTTGCCGGACATCTTCGTTGCGATTCTGAGGAGCAATAGCTCCCGGCTGGACATTGTGTACAACTAATGCTTCCTGGCGTATCGGAAAATGTGCCATTGGAGCAGCGTTTCCGCTCGCCAGGAGATGGACATCTAAACAGTTGAATATTGGGCAGTTCACTCTCTCTTAAATTCATTCGGAAAAGGACGTTTCACAAATCAAGAGAAAATAGCTTACGCAAATCCGATGGGACACGTTTGGTTAAAGGAACTGCGAACCGGACAGAAATCTCCCAGAGTACAAGGAATCATCTTTTTTATTACATTATTGAATATAAGAACTTCGTATTGCTATACAAAGCAATATAAGCGAACCTCAGTTGGACGAGGGCAGTATGAACCGGCCGGACATTCCTCCGGTGATGTGCGACCCTCATCTGCACAGTATTCACCTTTTCTGCATTCAATCATCTACGTACAGAATACGAAACTTATATCTAAGTCACTTAATCTTCTGTGCTTTGTACCACTGTTGTATTGGGACAATGCATGCCTCTTGAACACAATCTTTCCTCAGTGCTTCCTACGGAAAAATACTTTAAGCCCAGAAAGCTGGAAGGGTTATCGTTGTCATACCTTCAGGGCAATAGGTTCCCTCCACACAAACTAGTGAAACATCCGTTGAAGGGCAATGGTAACCAGGAGGGCAAAGCTGACGTTCCTTTTGTGCAAATAAATAATTTTCATTGACAGCTCAACTTCTCGACTTCGAATAAATTTCAAGTTTATAAACCGTAGTTCCATAAGGGCAGAATTGAGAAAGCTCGCAGCTGATACATGCCCTTCCAAGGGCTGGATATCCATAGAACCCGGTGTTACATAGACAATGATTAAGGGTAATAGCGTTCACGTTTTCGCCAGTTCCAGAAAACGATGGGCATGAAGTCCTCGCTGTTCCGTCACAATAAAAATCAAAGCCACATGGTAGACATCTCTGTATAGAAACAAAGATGTATTCAGATTGAAGGTGGTGATTGCGAAAACAAATTATCTACATACCATCTGCTCATCTCTGTAGTATCCCTGGCCACAAGTAACGGGAGATGATGTTGGGGAGGCTGTTACAATCCTACCATAAATTATATATGTGTTCGTTACACCCTGGGGCAAACCTTGGTGGATACGAAAATCGTTGAGACCATCGTTATTTATGTCTCCAGCAGATCCAACAATAATACCAAACTGAGAGTTGCTATCTCGGTTCCCTTCAATAATAATGCCCCAGTCTCGAGGGAGGTCATTCAATGGAACATATTTTTGCTTATCCACATCACTCCCACCGTACACAAGATATGCTCTGCCAGTGTCAAGTACGCCGTCTATTGTTTCTAATCGACAGCCTATCAAGAGATCGTCCATCCCGTCCCCTGTCACATCTGAGACAAACTGAACTGCTGTGTATCCTCCAGATGATATATTTGTGGACCCGCCGAGAACTACCGACGTATTTAGGGTAAGTCCTATTCCAACCTCCAATTCGTCCATGGATAATGACCCGAGAGCATTGAGGTACGGACCGCCAAATACAACATACGCTAATGATACACCAATACCAGTAATACCAGATGCTTCTTGTCCAAGAGCAATATCGTTTATGCCATCGCCATTGAAATCTCCACCAGAAACAAATACGTTTCCCAGCCGATAATTGACATCGATTATTCCATCTAATACAACCCCCTCGTCCCAATTCGAAAAGTCTCTCAGATTGCTCAGACTATTTCTAGAGACCGGGTTTGAGTTTCCAAATATAATATAAACAGTTCCAGCATTATCTCTAGTTATGGGACAACTAATAGAAATATCATCAATCCCATCTCCGTTTACATCCCCCAGAAATTGTACATGACGCACTATTTCCCCATTATTTGATCCGTCGAAATGTAGTCCAATATTAGTCCCAACAACAAACTCTGTGGTAAGATTGACACTTGATTGATTCGCGAGAAAGTTTGGGCCTCCGAACAGAAGGTAAGCTCGTCCAATTCCTCCGTTACCGCCACCTATGTTGTTGTCTACACCATAAGAACTGCCGATTAATAAGTCATCAAACCCGTCATTGTTGAAGTCGCCTCCTCCGCTCACGTGATGTAAGCTTTCAATATAACGCGTTCCGTTAATTTCCACACCTTGCTCAGGACTCATTGTTTCAACCTCCAAAACACCAAGATCTGTTAGGTGCGATCCGCCAAATATCACGTACACTTGACCAGCTCGTTCAATGCCCAAAGGGGATGCAAAAAAGCTCGATATAAGAATATCTGATATTTGATCTCCATTCACATCCCCAAAGTCCACATTGCTTCCAAACCAATCACCATTATCCGGGGTAGCTCTTCTTATTTTTAATCCTTGGCCTACTGAAACTTCTTCGTAGGATGTTGAACTGCCGAGGGATGACAAACCAGCTCCACCGAATATGATTAGTACACCACGATCGTTCCCTCTAGCCCTTGCAATAGCGAAGTCGTGAACCCCGTCATTATTTACATCACCCATACGAGAAGGGGATCTCCCATCCCATGTAGCACTTGTAGCACGGTAGTGAAAAATCTCTTCCTCTGACAGTTCGGTTACATTAAGGATGTATTGGCACTTTGCAATCCATGCGAAAAGAACAAGAACCATAGCGAGTTTAAAAGCTACCATGCTTTCGCCTTGGAGCCGGACGGAGCTCAAAGGAGCTTGAATAGCTTGAATTCGAGGCAGACAGAGAAGATGTGCCCGCAAAATGGCAAAATGTGAGAGTTCATCACACGAAAATCTTCCTTTAACATGGCGGAAAAACGTTGAAATGTAACAACCCTCACGTAAATGAGCAGAAAAGGCCCAGAAAATTACCTTTTCATTTTTAATCCCGGCATTTTCTAGAGGAAGATAGTGCTCAAAGGTAATCTTTTGTTGTGATTGCTGTCGGAGAGCAAGAATGGTTGAATCGCATCCGCATTGCGATCTGCGACAAGTAATGTGGCAATGAAATGGGCATTTTCCGCTATGACGAGGCTTGCGATGTCGAGACGCTGGCATGGAATGGAGTGCTCTTTCATAGACGCGCAGAGACGCGTCATGGCCTGAACAAATTCAAGATGTTCGTGTGACAGCTGAGAACACATGCATGAAACCACACATAATGTTGAAACCAGCGTGTGTGAAACCACGTGTGTTTGTCACGTGCGTGCGCTGCCCAGCACAGCTAGACAGTTTCGGCACGCGTGCGTGCTGCACGATTCCTGATCACTGAATCACTCAAGCTGTTCCGCGCTACGTGCGTGCGCGCAAAATGAAGGATCTTTGAAAATCTGGAAACGGTTCGTGTGCCCCCCTCTGAATTTCACCACGCCATGCAGCTGTCTGACAAAAATTGTGCACTTGGAGTTCAGTGCGCACACTTGCACGTGCTAGCGTGGCTGCTGCGCAAACACAATTGAAAACCCTCCACAGAGAAGAAGTCACAGGATGCAATTTTTGGTACACTTCACAATAAATCTAGATGTGTTAATGAATCGTAAACAATTTTAGAAATAAAACAAACAAAATTTACAAGATATTTCAACAATCCAACATCATTGCTAGTTAAATGCGAATCCGATGTGCACAAAACCAAAATTAAGAGCACTGGATCAGCACAAATCGAAGTTAACACGATCGCTGGCTAGGAATGTCGTTCGGCGGCACTTGATATTGTCGTCTTCGGCATGATTTGGTCAGTAGAAAAATTTGATGGAATTGAAGATGGAGTGGATAAATTTGCAACCGCCTTAATTGCTGCATTTTCTGCCTCTTTCATAGTCAGATCTTTGGTCTTCTTGCTGCTTTCAGATGCATTTTCGGATTTGGCTTGCTTGGTAGCAGTTCCTGTTTTTGCAAGCCAGCCATCAAGCCCCGTTCTCCTCCGTTTGCGCTTCACTTTTTCTTTATTCTGTTCAGGGTCCCTATCTGCCTTCACTGTCTTGCTGCCCTTGGCCTCCAAAGAAGAGCGCTTAATGTTTTTGTTTCGTCTGCGCTTAGCTTTTATTTTCTTTCTCTCCGGCCCATTCGCATCTTTTCCTGGTTTCATATTCTCTCCTTGTGTACTCTTCGAGGTGCTCTGCTCAGAGGTCGTTTCTCCTTCGTTGCCCTTCTCTGTCGTGTTCTCAGTGCTGACCAATGGTCCACGTTTGACGAGCCAGCCGGAGAGACCCTTTCTCTTTTTGCCCTTCTTCTTCTCTTGGTGTTTGGTAAGAGGTGACATATTTTTCTTTCCTGGCTTTGGTTTTTGCTGGGGTGGCTCTTTCTGCTGGAGCAAATTGCTTTTCTTCGCCTCCGTCTTTTTATCTTCCTTGTCAACACCCGTCTTCTGTATTTTGGGTGGACTAGGCGCTGATGAGTCCCCGGCGGCAGGAGTAGCGTTAAGTTTTCGTTTTTCCCCCTGTTTTTTCTGATTCCCGGTCTTTTTTTCAGGTTTGGAAGCAATATCGGCAACCTGTTTCTTTGCGGAGAGTTTTGCTAGTGATTTTGTGATGGTTTTTTTCTTAGTAGAGGATCCCGATGGTTCTCCGCACTTGGAAGTTTTTTTCTTCTTTCGCCGGTTTGTCTTCGGTGTGATGAGCGCTAGAGCCGCCCTAAGGACCTTTTTGAAATGGCTAGATAGGGTCGCGTACTTCGGCCAGGAGCGCTTCGAAGCGTTGTCTGAGGCAACCACTTTGGAGTCACCAGATCCGTCTACTTTTTTTGGTTTCTCCTTGCTCGCTTCCTTGACTTCCGACTCTTCCTTAACTTCCGACTCTTTCTCCGTAGGCTCTTTCGTCCCAATCCCCTCTTTCCCTTGCACGCTGGTATTCTTTATATCGTCGGTTGGCATGTCCCCTCCGCTCTTGTCATCTCCTTCCTTCTTATCACTATCATCCTTCTTTGGTTTCTGCTCTGTCTCCTTCTCGGCTAAGAGCTTCGGGAATATCGTGTTTGAATCAGATCCCAATTGAGCAATGCTGTCTTTGCTGACACCTAGATTGTAAATGCCCTCAAGAAGCGCGATGTCGCAATCACGTACCCACCAAGGTGCTTTAGCAGTTATATCGGATTTAGTACGTTTAACTATAAAGGAATCTGGCAACTTCAGACCGACCCATTGGTCATCAACGGTAGGTTCAATATCGTTCTTTTCGAGCACCATACCTCCTTCCTTCGACTCTTCCGGGGTTGCCTTAATAGCAGTTGCGGAAAGGTCATTTACCTTCTTTTCGTGCGACCCATTTTTGTTCACATCGCGCGATGAATGCGAGAGGTAGAGACGGTGGAGGATATGAAGCTGTGCAAAGATGTCGCATTGCACTTTGCAGCGACGACGCAACAGTTTTGTGAAGGGGGGTGTCATGAGCGAAGCATCAACGCTCATTTTACAAAGCTCGGCTAAAAACGACTCGATCCAAGGGTTGGAGGGAGGTGCAGATGATGATGCTGAAGTCTTATTGTCGTTTTCTTTTGAATTGCTTTTTGCGGTAGCGGTTACCGTTTTGGATTTGATTTTGCTTGAAGATGTCGGTGATGAAGTGGCTTTTGCGGTGGTCGAGTCAGACTTCGGTGCGATCTTAGACTTTGCTGTAGACGATTTTTCTTCTGTTTTCGAGGCGTTTTTGGCAGAAACGCTGTTCTCCTTAACCCCCCCTTCTGCTTTATTCTCCTCAGTAACAGCAACTTTGGCATGGGCTTGCTCGGAGGGAAGTTTTTTATCTGTGACGGTTTCTTCCTCTTTCGTGATTTTATTCTTGCTAGCCTTATCGCTATTATTCGTGTCGGAAGCAGGAAAATGCTGTCGAACGTAGGCCAAGATTTTTTCATAGAAAGGCTTCTTCACGCCTTGGGCCGCAATACTGCGAGTATTTGCGCTCTGAGCTTCCAGCAACATCTTCAATACCGCACATGCATACCTTTCCATTTTAGGATTGACAGATTAAGCAAAAGGCAAAACCAATACCATATATACATATTATATATATATATATATATATATATATATATATATTGTGTGTGTGAGTGTGTGTCTCTGCTCTTACTTTGCCATATCGTCATCAGATTTCCCATCAAGAATACTGCCCGAGGCTTTTCGAATCTTGTTCCATCGAAAGAATCCGAACTCGCATAATTTTGCGTAGAAGATGTCTAGACCAATTAACAGAGGTCTCACCAAATATTTGCATAGGTCGAGGATTAGAGAGAAAGAGAGAGGGAAAGAGAGAGAGAGAGAGAGAGAGAGAGAGAGAGAGAGACGGGGAGAGATCGAGCGCGCGCAGTTGTGTTCTCATCATCCCCCTATTTTTTTGTGACGTTTATTCCTGAATACGACCTCTTTGATTTGACGCCCACGTTTTGAAAGCATCTGGGTATAGGCTTTCTTCCTGGTCATCAAAGTCCTCGGCAGATCCATTCTCTGCCGCCGAATCCTCCTCTCCATCATCATCCTCAACCTCGAAATCGCCATCACGCCCCTTGAGGTAGGAAGGCATATCTCCATGCGAAGACATGCCGAAATGGTCGACCTGGAATCGATTCAAAAAAACAATTTGTGGGATTTGGGCATTAGAGCCAAACGCCTTTCTTTACAGGGATTTTCTCTGTGCAAATACCTTTTTCCTCGATCGCTTCCTCGCCAAAGTGGCCTTTTGCACCGTTCGCGTCACCCCCAGCTTTGTCCAGAAGTCAGGATCGTTTATATCCACTGAGGAGCCCTGTTTTCCCCATCAAACACAATCAGCGTCGTTATACCATTACACACACACACACACACACACACACACTCACACACACACATACACTGAGATTTTAGCCCTCTCTCTACAACCCCGCTCTCACAACTCCGCTCAGGCATCGAACATATATCGTGAGGGTTTGAGCGCCCGACCTCAGAGGTAGGGACAAAACTAGCTTTGGAGAACGCTGAAAGGGCGTTGTCCTTGGAGCTGCTCTTCCCATCGTCGAATACTAACTCTTTCGAGCGATTGGCAAGAATGCTATCGATGTCGTCCTCACAGAATTGCCTTTCCGCGTCGTCGCTGTTGGCCAAGAATACGTGGTACGCTCCATGCTTCAAGAGTGCCTCTACCTCTTCCTATGAAGAAACACACCAGCAACATGCGCCCAACTCGGTTATTGCAGATCATTATATAAATATAATATAGAATATATAATTATTTTTATATATGTATATATTTATATTCACATATAATGTCGATGCTGCAACTATATATGTGTACACACACACACACACACACCCACACACATTACAGTTAATATCTGTGTTCTAGCGGCGTCTCTATATATTATCAAGGGCCACGCTCGGAGCTGTTATTCAAGCTGACAGATCTGTACGTAGAACTTTTATCTTATTTTTGCCACAAGAACTCCAGACGACGGTGACGACGACGACTGCTCACCTTTTTCATCCCAGCAAGGCCTTCCGGCTTCTTTGACTTCAAAGACGATGAAGAGGAGGAAGAGGCCTTCCCCACGGTGGCTGTCATCGTGCCGAGAAGGGCCCGGTCAAGGCCGAGTTTCTTCGACGCTGCGTTGAACATCTGCTGCTCGTATGTGTTTTTAGTGATCAGCCGGTACCCCTGAACCTTCCTCGTCTGCCCAATGCGGTGGCACCGAGCCTGGCATGGGGGGGGGGGGTGATGGCCCGTGTTCGGAAAAACATTATATAAATTAATATATATATATATATATATATATATATATATATATATAAATATGTATTCCATATATTAAAGTGTATATTGATATATTTCATTTATATAATATAATATAGAAGCGCCAATTTGTTTAGATAGAAAAGATGACGTCTGTGCGATGTGCGTGTTGCTCGACGACGCAGGCTGTTACGCGTACCTGCGCCTGGATGTCGTTTTGAGGGTTCCAGTCAGAGTCGAATATGATGACTGTGTCAGCAGCTGTGAGGTTGATACCCACGCCCCCCGAGCGAGTGGAGAGCAGGAAAGCAAACCTCGAATCGTCCTTGCTGTACCTGTGGTGATGCAGCGGGCGCGAAGGCATAATCGGAAGACATTTTTCCCAGAAAAACATGTGCTCGAAAGCCAAATGTGCAAAAACGTCTGCTGGAATTGCAGGAACAGTACACTCCTACTACCGCGCAATAACGCCCTACATACCGGTCGATAGCGGCCTGTCGCTCGGGGCCCGAGATGCCTCCATCCAGCCTCTCGAAGCTGTAGTTCATGAAGCTCAGATAGTCCTCTAGGATGTCCAACGTGCGGCACATCTGCGAGAAGATAAGCACGCGGTGGCCGTCCTTCTTGAGCTTGGGAAGCAGCTTGTTGAGCAGCACGGTCTTCCCGCTGGCGAGGATGAGCTCTTCCATCACCTCGTCGGGAGAGAGCTCCTTGCCCTTCAACTCGGCTTCTTCCGCGCCCTCCATGAGGTATGGGTGGTTGCAGCACTTGCGCAACTGCATTGCGAGGTTGTTAAGAGAGGTCTTTGTCCGGAGATTTGCTGGGCCGAGTAAGCACTCCACGTTACGCTCAAAGACCGCACGATACCACCTGGAAAATCAAGGGAAGACTCTTAGAGTGTTTCGTTACATAGTAGTGCGTATAGTATTAATCAGTGAGGATGTAGCTCTCTGCTCTCATCGATAAGCGCGTCTCCGGCGCTCTGTTTTATCAGCATAACTGCTTCAGTTTATGGTCGCTACACTGTCGGCCAACGACCGGGAACTTCTGATCGGAGAGAATCATCGTAGAGGCAATCTACTCACCGCTTTTGAGTGCCTGTGAGCTCCACCTCGATCAAGGTCTCGACCCGAGGCGGGAGAGCCTTCTCCACATCGCCCTTGACACGGCGGAGGAGGTAGGGCTTTAGGACCTTTTGCAGCTTTTCCACATCCTTTTTGCTCTTCATGTCCCCGTACTCCTGCTCGAATTCGTCAACGCATGGAAACTTCTCCTCCTGCGGGGTATGGTTATACGTCGTCGAGATGTCAGTCAGTGGGAACGACAATGGTATGGAAAAGAGAGCCGAGTGTCTACGATGAGAAACCGCCATTATTGCGTCGTCGTCGTTGTATTTCTAGGAACAACATGCTTCCCGCGCAAGCATAGGGTGATGACCAAATTGATAGATTTTACTAAAACGCAGAAGAACAAGGGGAAAACACGAAGAAACGAAAGGCACCTCTAGGAAGTGCAGCAATGCTCCGAGTTCCCTTGACCGATTCTGAATCGGTGTGCCGGTGAGGAAGACGCAGTGGTCGAACATCATCGTTTGGAGGTCTTGGTAGAGCCTGGCCTCTTCGTTCTTGAGCCTATGCGCCTCGTCGACTACCAAACACTTCCAGTGGATCTTCTCTAAGTGACTCAAGTCTGAAATCACCATCTCGTACCTTGGATGGTTGCAACACGGCAAAATGCTGATGAGCTCATACCACGCCAACATCATGAAATGAATAAATGAAAGTCGTTTCTGTAATCCAATGAGCAACCGCTAGTTTTGTTCCGTATTCGCAACCAATATTAAATAATACATATATATATATATATATATATATATATATTATGTTTGTTTGTGTGTGTCTGTGTGTGCGTGTGTGTGTGTATAAATTCAGTAACAGAAACATGCTACATGTAGTTTGGATGGGGGGGGGAATAATCTTTCTACTAACACCAAGCCTCGAAACGCATCTTAACCTCCTTGTTTTCCCTCCCTCCCTCCCTCCTTCCCTCCCTCCACCCCCTCCCCCCCCCTTAACACAACATCGACATACACCTACGTTGTGATGATAACTTGGAACTTGAAGGCTTGTGTCGGAGCAAACCGTCGCGAGGCCGAAGACGAGGGACAGGGTTTCTCCGCCCACTCGACGCTTCTAATCCAGTCTCTTGTATCTGCATTACCGTGGTACACGACGCAGCGCATATCCGTCCATCCCTCCACCTCACGCTGCCAGTGGGCGATCGTGGAGAGAGGCACCACGACGAGGAACGGTCCAGGGATCTCTGCAACGCAAAAGTCGACACGTACTCAGGGATTACTGCATAATGGCTCCAGAACGAAGAAACCAATGCCATCGCTGTTCGATGTGAAAGCACCACGAGAGAAAGGTATATATGTACGTGTATATAGATATATATATATATATATATATATATATATTGACGACCCATTTCGCGCTGGAGATACCGGAGGAGCGACACGGTTTGCACAGTCTTCCCCAAGCCCATTTCGTCCGCCAGAATCGAGTTCCTACGATTATGCCAGCTATAGGCGAGCCAGTTCAAACCTTCTAATTGGTAGTCGCGTAGCTTTCGGCCGCCCCCGAAATCGGGCGACTCGGTAAACTCGGTGAAGCTCTTCCGTCGCCCGATACGTGTCGCGACACGCGCTGCCTTGCGCGCCTTCCGTATTCTCTCGCCCTTTTCACTCACGTACGTCAGGTATTCCGCCACCTGTGTGGGAGGGGAGGGGGGGGAAGGCATTCCGAGTAAGTCCAAACAGAATTTGTTGCAATGTGAACATAGGGGAATCAAGGAGGGTTTGTTTCAAAGTCAAATTGAACTGGTTATCCCCAATCATCGCGGTAACTTCTATGATGATTTCACTTGGAACGCGCTCCAAACGCGAAGGCGTACTCGTTGGAAAATGGTGTGATTGTGCCGGCTCTCAACCGCCAGAGAGATGGGCGAGGTACTACCTTGCGCGGGCCATTGTTAAGTTTGGAGGCGACTTCCCACGTCATCTGATCGTAGGGGATTTTCGTCCATTTCACCAAGTACTCGTAGTTCTTGATGTCGTCTTCGCTGGGGACGACAAGTCCTTCGAACTCGGTCTCTTCATGCACCTTCACCTCTTTAGCTGAAGCACTGTTGGAAGACTCAGTGGTTTCCTCTCCTCCCTTCATATCCATCTCAGCGCTTACACCAGCTTCATCATCCGCCTTCTTCTCATCATCTGCTGCTAGATCACTTTCAGACTTTACCTTCGTCTTAGCGCTGCCATCGGTCTTCGTCTCTGGCTGCTCTCCCCCCTGCTGCAAGGCTGGCTTCTTAGTTTCTTCGAGGTTGTCGGCCTTTCCATTTTCCTTCTCTTGGCTGTCATCAGCAGCAGCAGCAGCATCGTTATCATCGTCGTAGTCGTCGTCAAAATTGGTTCTCGGCCTCCTGTCCAAAATCCGCTCGATAACAACGTAATCAGGATCGAAATATGAGCCGTCCTCCGCCTTGCCCACTAGCCCCTGCTTCTCCTTTTTCATGAATTCAGAGAGCCTCCGCTTGCTCTGCCCAAGTCTCTGGAGAGCCTGCAGAGATTCGAAACGACAGTCCGGGTTCATGCATTATTCTCGAAGAAGAAACCACTTTAAGAATAGTATGGCTTGTGTGCGCGAATGTTGGGTAAGCATTTGTGCGGTGTAGCATTTGTGCGGTGTGCGTCGTGCGTTGTGTGTGTGGGTGTGGGTGTGCGCGCGCGCACATTTGTGTTGGAGGTTCTGTGTTCTGTGTCGTTCATAAATCCATCAAGTTCCTCTCACATCGTCTTTGGAGATCCATTCAGTGTCAATGTAAGGCCAGTCTTTCCATTTTACAAGGACCTCAATCTCGGCTGCGCCGCCTGAATAGTCAAGTGCGTAAGTGCGTGTCTTAATCAGCTGTTTCCAGAAAATGCCAAATGCATTATCAAAAATCAAACTGCTATGATTAGGAAGATTTTGTTAAATCGAACTAGGTTTTTCTGGCCGAATTTCATCTTCACTTTGTTGAGTTGATCTATAACATGATGTTTGATTCCGTGTGCGTTGCGATTTCTATCGACCTTCGCCGGCTCGCCTGGTACCAAGAATCTTATCGATCTTCAATCCATCATCTACGACTTGGTTTAAATCTTCCTCCTCCTCCTCCTCCTCGCTATTTACTCCTGCATCGGAGTTGCTGCTCTCTCCCTCTCCCTGCGACTCGCTTTCCTCGCTCTCATCGTCTGAGAAATCGTCGTCGGCTTCTGTTGGCTCCTTATAGCAAACTCTTCCCTTCTTCTGTCGCGAAGCTTGGACGCGCACAGGCTGCAACTCCGACCATTTTAAACCTTTATTATTGGCCCTTGACCCTCTCCCAGTCTTTTTCCGCCTGCTTTTGCGCCTACTGCTATCGTCGCGCTGGACAAGAGGAGAGAGCCGTCTTGATTCGTTATAGTTCACTCGCTTTTGGGATCGAGAGCTTCTCCGAGCGCCTTTCGGGGACGGGAGATTCACATCGTCCACAACTTCGTCGTCTTCGGAATCGCTTTCCATATCCGCTGCTCCATCATCGTCTTTTCCACTATTCTCGCTCTCGCCTTCGATATCTCCCCAATTGTTCTTGTCGCTGTTGCTCTTATTCGTTCGTGACAGCGATGATACATTGGGGCGCTTCTTCTTTACGCGAGAACTTCTCTTTCTGCTAGTACCTAGTGGAAGATGCACATATGTAGATATGTGATTTGTGGAATTGTTGCGATGAATCCCAGTGAAAATATGACTTTCTATCGAAGATAATTACTACCGGCACGTCCTTCTTGGCTGAGCTTAGATTGTGGCCCGTACCGAGAAACGCCATTTTTTGCGTCGATTCCGTCATACTTGAATTTCTCAAAAAAGGAGTGCATTTTTGGCTGCTGGTGATCAGATAATGGAGACGTATCTGCCTTTTTCTTCACATTCCCTTTTCTACCTCCGACGTGATTTTCATCTGCCTCGTCTTGGACATCTTCTTCATCATCCTCGATTTCATCTTCTGTGAAAAGAGAAAGAGAAGGAACTTAATTTAAGAACAAAGGAACGCATAGAGGGTGCTGCGCGTTGTGTGTCTTCTAAGTCAACTTTACCGGAAAAGTCGCTATCTTGATTCGTTTCGCGATAGCTAATTCGAGGTTTAGATCTCCCAGAACGTCTCAACCTGCCAGCTGAGATAGATTCCTCAACTTCCCCATCCTCTTCGTCTTCTTCCTCATCTTCCTCCTCATGCTCGTACTGCTCGTCGTTGTCATCATCTTCGACAAAATCTTCATCCATCATTCTGTAAGAGACTTTCTTCGTCGCTGCTCTACGCGATCTCCGGAGACAATGCTGCTTTTCGCTCTGGCCTGCAAAATCAACGCCGTATTTGTTAATCTGCTGTCTACATATTCGAAAGGGACGACGTACAAGTTTAAGAGGGGTCATTTTTCAAAAGCAGCCGGAGACCTTTGGCCGTTGCCATCAATAGTGGTTTAGAAACAGGAGAACCATTTAAAGTTCACTATGCTACCTTCGCCATCTTCGTTATCCCCGTCAATCTCCACTGACTCGTCCACTTTTGGTGAATCTGGCATGGCTGTCTTCTTGTCCTGGACCTCTGCCTCAACAACGTCCATTACCCTGCTTTTTCAGCACATACAAACCCAATAATTGAATGGACGAAATAACGTGGTAGAAATCAGTCGAGTAGGGGATAGGTAACTCAAAATACCTGTTGCAAGAGCCTTCGACAATGAAAGCTCACTCCGGCTCTGGAGAGGGTTTCAGTTCTCAGACGCTTAACTCAGAGATTCAGATATTCACCCAAAAGATGCTCAGAATATCACATAAAAACATAAAATTCCCTATAAATTTAAACAATTATTTGTTTCAGGGACTGTCTCAAGGCATAAAGCTACGCCATCTTTAAACGAAAAAGTGCAGTCTTACAAATGGCAGGAATCCAAATTTCCACGAGTCTACATCGAAACACAGGAAGAAATTACCTTGAGATATCAACTTGATGTTGTCGCATGACGGCTTACGGATCAGGTATAGACCTCTCGCGCTGTTCTTTCGAATAAAATCCGACAAAACACCTTCGCGCGTGTTTGCAATCCGCTTTATTATATTTGTGGTCATAATTTTATAATTTCCACGGATTTCTTCGGCAAATTCTAAGACCAACCCTTTACGAAAAAACATTCCATTCATAGCTAGATCTACATTCCACATCGACCAGTACTTAGCCGTTTAGGTAAATTTATCAAAATAACTTTTTTCAACTCAATGCACATTTGCATTCAATTGCATCTCCACACTTTGGAAATGTAGTTCTTCATCATTGTTGTTTCATTGTTTCCACACATCTTTCGCAACATGTCTCCCATGTGGTTCTGGCGCATGTAGTTTTGATCAACGCTTTCTTCATTGTTCATTGTTCATTGCAACATTTTGGAAATGCAGACCATTGTCATGCATCGTGCGCAGCTAGCGCCATGTGACAGCGTCCAGAGCGTGCTGCGCGCTGCAACTGCTAGATTGCGCCATGTGCACTTTGTGCTTGGTGAAAATTGACAACAAATGTTGATTTGCGCACGTTGAATGGTTGCGCTGTGGTCAATCAATTGCAGTTGCAAACGTCCACAAACAGGCGAATTGTTGCGCATGCAAGTGCACATTCTCAACGAAGCGAGCAAAATGAAATGACAGAAACAAGCCATGTCACGCAAATTCGGTGCGATCCATGACAGCATCGCTGGTCGTGCGCGGCCACGCACACACGATCAAAAAGTGATTCAAAACATTGCACGGCCACCACAGCCAGCTAGCTAGCTAGCAAGGCGCGGGCGTGATCTGTGATCCCGGATTTTCGTTGCAAAATCCATCCATTGCGCGCATGCGTCACTTCGATTGCTTTCACATGCACATTGTGCACGTCTGATTGCGATCTAGCGATGTCGGTTGCATGTGGGACCTTCGTAGTTGTCAGTGAGCCACACTGACAATGTGAAAGCACAGGCTGTTTTTTGGGTAGCTCACAGCATCCCGCTGTTGCGGCCGCGCATGGCCGGCACGCAGCCCAGATACTGATAACAGACGTGGTAATAGCACATGTAACACATATATGACATTACATGTCTATAACAAATAGCATATATAACATATATATGATATTACGTGTCCATAATCCAGCGTCCTCTATCCCGAATTGACAGTGTTTGGGATAGGTTTGACATGTCAAAATCTTCTAGCAAGGCATGCGTACATGTTTTACACAGATTCCCAGAAGTCTGCAATTGTCAGCTGTAGCTCATATTTCATGCACGGTCAAGAACTGCTTGAAAGCAAAGCAGCAAACAATGCCGATAGTGCATGTCTATATGCAAGTAGTAGACTTTTCAATGGTTTCGTCGTCAACCGAGACGCTGCAATATAACTTGGCTCCAAAAATACTTTCCCATATATCATTGTGGAGCATTGCAACCAAGTCCAGATCTCTACACAAGCAGCGTTTGACCCGCCTCTCGTTGACTACCTAGAGATAATAGGATCATAACAATCACGTGTTCGTTAGCTAATACGCTTTCGATTTTGCTTTGAATGCAAAAAAAAGGCATGTTGTTGGCTTAAATGTTCAGATCTGAAGCTGCTGCTGGACATCGCAGCAGCAGCCTTTTGTAAAAATGAGCAAGAAAGAATCTGCGTGCAACTTTCTCCCGACGAAAATCCACATCGAATCAACACAACAGTAATTGAGGGCCGCCCCCCGACGGCAAGTCGTACTGTTTCTCTTGTCTGTACTCTATTCGTTAGTCGGGGGAAACTATGGTGAAATATGAAAGGCAGAGTGACGCAAAACGACCTCTTCAATGAACTCGACGACTGAATTTTCCTTAAACTCCTTCGCAAAGCCGAGAGGCGTCTGGCCATCGTTGTTCTTAGCCTCTATGTCAGCGTTGGACCTCACGAGCCACCTCACGACCCGTAGGTGGCCATTTGCAGCGGCATAATGGATGGGCGTCTCCCCATCAGCGTCTTCAGCATCGACATTTGCATTGGCAGTCTGCGTGAGATATATCACTGGCTGACGATGGCCATATTGTGCAGCCCGGTGGAGTGGCGTCCATCCGTAGTTGTTCCTAGCCTCAGCGTTGGCCTTCGCTTCCTCGACGAGGTAACGCACCACATCAACTTTGCCATTGTGGGCGGCGCCGTGGAGAGGGGTATATCCATCGTTATCCTTGGCTTCAACCTTGGCATTGGCGTCTCCCACAAGATACTGCACGAATTCCAGGCGTCCATTCGTAGCAGCCCAATGAAGAGGCGTATATCCACGCTTGTCTTGGGCCTCAACGTTGGCACTGACCTTCTCCACAAGACACCTCACCGCACCAATTCGGCCACATGCAGCAGCCCAGTGGAGGGGAGTGGCCCCGTCGTTCGTCTGGGCATTGTAGTTAGCGCTAGCCTTCTCCACAAGGTAACTCACCACATCAACACCACTGCCTGCTGCTGCTCGATGGAGTGGCGTGAAACCATCGTCGTGGTTTGCCTCAACATTGGCGTTGGCTTTCTCAACGAGGTATCGTACTATTTTTAGATTTCCCCCCCAAGCAGCCCAGTGCAGGGGCGTCATCCCGTACGCGTCCTCGGTGTCGACGTGTACTTTTTTGTCCTCTATGTAGTATTGTATTGAAACAGCATCCTTTCTTTTTGCTGCCTTTAATAGAGCCTATGAGCAGTTTAGATCGCATTAATTTTTATGAAGGGTACAATCACAGGGTCTGGAATGTGTTGTATTCGTGTGCACGGACGTTCTATACATGGCATTGATGCGTGAGAGTGCTGTTCGGTGTATATATATGTAGTTATAAACACATATAAATGAAGATAAACTTTTGGTTGAAGTGAGGAACACGCGCACAATCAGTACCTTCGACATCGATTGCGGCGAAGACATGATGATTCCACGTTTATTTCTCGAGCGCAAGTGAGGGACTCGGCACCATGAAATATTCTCTTACAACACCCTACGTCGTTGAACGTGGTTTCTCCTAATTTGATAAGTAGCAGACGGCAGTATTCGAATCGGATGTAAGTCGTATTCACTACGGAAGGAGGGGGCAGGAATACGTACTCCACTAGCTTAGCAGAAATTGGATAAATTCATGAATTTTGCACGTTGCGACACGAGAATATGCGTTCCCTGATTTAGAAAAAGTCCTAAATCTGCGCCCCTTTTTCTTAGCTTTTCTCCGACACCCTGTGTCTTTGTTATTTTATTACATGCATTTTTTAATTATTGTTTTCACAGTTTGTCATGAGCCCTCACCAAAATTCTCGAGAATTGCCCCCCTCTTCCTCAGTCTGTCCTCTTTGTGATGCTGAAGTTGTTCAAAGTGTAAACCACCTCATCCATCATTGTGCTCACTTGAATGCTGCGAGGAACACACTTTTCTCGAGCATGAGAGTGGCTCTGGGCCCGGATTCTCCTGCCTGTTCCTCATTCTTTGATGCTCCTGACTCTGTCAAGATCAGAGTCTTGCTGGGTGCTCCTTCGGATGATCCCAACGTGGATCGTCGGGTGGATGTTGCGTTCAGGAAGTTCCTGATCAGAGTTGACACCTTGCGCCTTCGCCACATTGCTGCCAGTCACATTGTCTCACATTGACAGCAGCTTCCTCACTTTGTTCAAAAAATCTGCCAGTTCACTGGTCACTGCCCTCACCAAAGTTGGTTCGAGGCACTGCGTTTCGCACTCTGCAAACGTCTTGCAACACTTTGGAAGTGCAGTTCATCATCATTGTTCATTGTTCATTGTTCAGTTGATCTCACTGGCTCACATGCCACGTCACAGGTGGCCTGCTCGTGCTCAAACGCTCATGCGAGGCTCATCTGGATCAGTGTCATGGTTGTGATGTGGAGCAGCAACATTGGAGATGTCCATCTTTCATCATCAGTGAGGTTTCGATTTGTCAAAGTGTCCAGAGACCCTCATCATCGTTCTCGCTTGTTCTCGTGTTTCCCCACATCCACAATCAGTTCTTGTTGAGCGCTGCTGCGCGCGCACACGCCTGTCTCCCATGACGTGGTTCTGGCGCATGTGGATTTGCACCAATGCTTCACTCATTGTTCATTGTTCATTGTTGAGTGGTTCTCGTCACAGGAAGCTCACACACACACACACACACACGCACACACACACCGCGCGCGCGCGCGCCACACACGTGTCACACCCCCCGCTCATCACTGCTTGTCTGGATTGAAAGTTGTGGTGCAGAGCAGCAATGTCAGAGATGTCCACTGGTCCACAATTCATCACTGGCAAGCTGGTGACGTGGCGAGGTCTCGAGTTGCCCAAGCTGGCAAGTGTGGAAGTGTCCAGAGATTCTCTTGATCACAATCAGTTGTGCATGTGCTCATCGCACAGGAGGAAGCTCGCACTGTTGCCACCGTGCCTGCCCCCAGCTAGCCAGCTCATCACTGCTGATCCAGATGGAAAGTGGGATTGTGACGCAGAGTGGCAATGTTGAAGGTGTTCACACGCACAGTTCACAGTTCATCACCAGCGAGGTCTCGAGTTGCCCAAACGCGTGCAGACTGGCAGACTTGACGTCTTCTCACTGTTTTCTTTGTTGCATTGCACTCTGGCACTCAAGTTGTGGAAAAATTGAAGCTTGCATGCTGCACCAAACTTTTCACCCATCAAGCCACACCAGCACGACCACCAAATTCCTGACAGCACTGCAAGTTGCATTTCATCAATGAATTTGCTGCTTGCCAATCATCTTTGTGTCGTGCTGGCGTGCATGTGTGCTCAAGTGCCTGCATGGCTAGATGGGTCAAGTGTGACTCCATTCTCAATGGTGCTTCAGAAACTCTGATGAGTGAAGCCATGCCAGCACGTGCCACTGACTCCAGGACTGGTCATCTTTGCAGCTGTCACAGGTCGAGTCTGTCGTGATCATCGTGGATGTTGTTCCTGAGTCATCGGTCCGCATGCGGCTTCTCTGGCTAGCTGGTTCTGAGAGTGGAAAAAGGGCTCGTTCAAGGCCAAGAAAGGGTCCACAAGATCTCTTGCACGAAAAACATGAACGATGACTAGGCGATGGAATTCCCTGTGAAAGTCTACCGGATGACATCGAAACGTTGTCTTCAGTCTTCAACGGAACTCCACGAAAGTGTTTCAGAAAGTGCAATTGACTTCACAGAGTGGTCAGGGAAAAAACGCGCATGCGTTGACCAAACCCCCGCAAATCACACAAAAGCTTCATGGCAAACGCGTTTCGAATTTCAGGAAAAATGCGACGGCATCACATGAGATGAAGAAAGAAGAAAGTCCCATGAGCCGAGCACTGTGGGGTGCACTGCGCCAGCTTGTCTGGTGCACACACGCCAGCACGTCTAGAATTGCTAGCTTGCAAAAATGTCATCGCAAAAATGTCATTGCCAGATTGAAATTTCTGTGCGCCATGCTGAACAAGCACAAAACAACACTGGAACAGCTTCATTCACAACAGCACAACAGACTAACGTTTCCAAGATGTTGCAAGATGGTCGCTTGCACAGGGTGAGTGAGTTGTCACAACACCCTGCATGATTTGTGCAGGCTAGCAGGGCGAGTTGTCATTACATCCCAATTTCCAGATTTGCTTGTGCAAGTAGGTGAGTTGATTTCAATCACTTCATCTAGTCATTGTTGCATCCGATGATTCCGCCTCATGATGAACAGCTGTAGACAGACAGATAGACACACAGTTCTTGCATTGCATCATGCAAGATGGGCTAGTCGTGCATGAGCTCATTAGGACAGGCTAGCAGGCGTCATGAGCAATGCTAGTCTAGCTGTGAGCCGGGGCGCGAACAATGTGTGGCTCAAGATAGGAGGAACCAGTGCCCCACTCAATCACGTAAAACTAGGCGACGTACATTTCACACACGCACACACACACACACACACACACACACACACAAACACACACGCGTGCACATGCACATGCACACACACTAGGCGCTAGCATGCACACATGCACACAAAGTCACGCACACGAACCCACACACCACCGCACAGTGGGTGGATTAATATAATTTCTGTAATCAGCAGAACAATTGACACCTTGGACAGGAGATGAAGCATTCCTAAAAAACGCATAGACCAGCTCGGAATCTAGAAATCGCACAATCCCCAGGCACGCGGGAAGGGGATGACGTCCTTGATATTGCTCATTCCAGTCACAAGCATCACCAACCGTTCGAAACCAAGGCCGAATCCAGCGTGTGGCACCTGAGTGTTGCGTCCACAGTGTTATCATCATCGTCATCCTTTTCCATACTATGTTTTGTGAAAACCGTCGCGAAACGTGCCGAGGAATGTCCGAGAGTTGCACGTGCAAACACTCCATTTCCGAAATATAGTTTATTCGTTTGTTTAAGTTTCATGATGCTAAAATTTGTTTCGATTTTTTAGCCCCCTCCTCCCACCTCAATTTTTGTTACATTCAAGTAAAATCTTCGACTTCGATTATTGTTTTCATTGTTAATGTACAGAGCTTCTGTTTTTTTTTTGTTTCCAACGATTGTTAGCAGTAGCCTTACAGAGCCGTATTTGCGAAGATCGAGGTACCACTGGAGCGGCTTCGTGTCCATCTTCAACTCCGCGCACCTGTCATTGTTAAAATCGCACAGGAGGCGTTAGAGTTCCAGTCTTTCAATGTTGGTTGCAATCTCATGATCCTAGCACTCAACCAGCAGTCACACTTGCTCAATGTAGCGCGCTCCCCTCCCCTCTCTCACCCCCCCCCCTTTCCAATATGTTTCGCCAAACGCATGTATGTACGACACCTCTTCACAAGCACGTCGTAGTTATCTTCTCGTGCAGAGCCGCCGATGAGTTCTCCGATGCCGGGTACCAGCATATCCATGGCCTATTCATATGCGTGAAAACACGTGGTGTGAGATGTGTCAGATGACATCAACTGATATACTTAAATATATAAATATATATATATATATATATATATATTATGTAGATATATCAGTCCGTACGTACAGGAACGATCCTCGCTCTCTCGTCATACCACATCATCATCATCATCATCATCATCATCATTATCATGTCATCAAAATGATTTCTCTTTGCGAACGATTGACACGAAAGCTGTCGCGCATCTCCACGTCCCTTGCGACACAAGGATTGTGTAGTTATGCATTGCATGATCATTGTGAGTTATCCTTTGTGTGTGTGTGTGTGTGTGTGTGTGTGTGTGTGGTAATATATGCAGTAGCGACTTTTATTGCCTAAATTTAGACACCTGGACAGTTTTGTTATCTTCATTCATTTTCATGTAGAAGGCCTGGAGGGGGAAAGGAGGGGGGAGGGGGAGGGGAGGGTAATTAGTCGATCGTAGTATTGCGTCAATCACAGAATTTGCTCACAAAATTAGCTCACAAAATTCGCGAACACTCGGAAAATAGTTGATACTCTTTTTGTGTTCTCATGTTCTATTGAATGTCATGAATAAGAAAAATATGGCGGCATTACACGTCCTCGATCGAGAGCGAGTGTGCGGTGTGGTGTGGTGTGGTGTGGTGTGTGCGTCGAGAAACCGCCTTATTCCTAGCTGCCCTCACCTTGATGTCTTTCGGGTAGTTATACAGAATCACAGGCGCATTGAATATCTTATCCGTAAGGAACTTCTCGTGCTCGGACGCGAGGTCTACACCTGTGTGTGTGTGTGTGTGTGTGTGTGTGTGTGTGTGTGCACCGCAGACGCATACAGTAGTAAGAGTCGCAAGCGTGGTAATAACCATACATTCTAGTTTTATTCTCTTCACGCCATCTAAATGTGTAATATGCCTATTTTTCCTATGCCTAATAGAGTCGCTAGAACAACACAAAAAGGCCTTCGCTCTCACCACGCTCTTATGCTGGAGGAGGGCCTTATTTCTTGCATTGTTTTTTTCAGCGCTATATGTATGATCAACAACTGACTACGGCTTACCCCAAAAGACTGGAAACTCGAATCTATGTTTTCCTGAGTCATATTTGAATAGAACAAGGCGGAGGAGCACTAGCCTCAGCACCGTCATCTTCTGCACTCAAAGGATTGTCCCTCCCCATTCGCATTTTGCAGGCAAACGACACGACTCATTTCATCACGCCGCCGAAACACAACCTTTGGTCTTTTTCTTCAAGTCTTTTGCTTTCATTTTCTTTGCCTCCTCCTCGGTGATGACGATAGCCCGGTATTCCTACCCACCAACACAGCCCCAAACAATCGATTGAGAGAGATTACCGGTGTGCTGCGACTACGCTTTCAGCACTACCCTCGTTGCCCCTCTTTCGCAATTATACCGGCGCAATGCGTTCATAAGATGTATGTATGCGTGCATGGTAGTTCGGTGCTGAGACCAAATTGATTCTAAGCGTATATATATATATATATATATATATATATATATATATGTGTGTGTGTGTGTGTGTGTGTGTGTATGCGTGCGTGCGCGTGTGCGTGTGTGCGTGTGTGTATTGGTGTGCGGCTGGAGTAGCAGTACCGCGATTTCCTTCTCCAATATTGCGATGGCCTCGGTGTATGTCAGTCGCTTGTATGGTTTCCCTGTAATAACAATGCGTTTCCAACACACACACACAGAGAGAGAGAGAGAGAGAGAGAGAGAGAGAGAGAAAGAGAGAAGGCGTATTATACAGGCAAATGAGGGTTTTTGGCTTTGAAGAATATCTGTACGCGCAAACAGTCTTACGCACCACACCTAGCACCTAGAATGTGGGAGAAACGTACGCTCCGACGACACGGAGGTTGCGAATAGGAGCGCGTGTGCGTGTGCGGGACATTGAAACAATGGCAGCCCACAACATCAATCAACGACAACAACAGCAGTGGCCACCAAGAAGAACTTGTAACGAATCTTTCAGCTTTGAAGGGGCCAGCGCGTCCTTGGCGACTTTCCCGCGTTTCTTCGCCTGAATGCAGGAACCATGCGCACACGTGCACATATGAATCAAACACGTAGCACAACACATTCTTCATAATGCATCCATTTGAAAACGATGTTTCCTTCCTCAAAAAGGTCCACAAAGCAAGAGAAACCATTAGGACGGGCTCCGCGATTCGCATGCCGCGAGACGCAAATACCGGCGTATTCAGTGAGGATTGAAAGGAGCAATGTTTTGGGATTCAAGCGTCGTTTGTGGTGTGAGATGACTACCTGTGCAAACTCGCGCTGATGGTAGTCAGTAAGAAGCTGCACGTCGTTGGCGCACTTGGTCAAAACGCTTTGAACGCAGTATTTGACGTAGTCCTCCGCTAGCGCCATATCGTCCTGTCCGCGTTCAGAGGGCAATGTGTGTGTCGGAATACCGTTTACGTATTGATTGTGATTGATTCTTGTGCATTTGTCTGTTAATTTAGATAGTTTTTAATTCCATCTTCATAAAGGCATATCTATCATTATCTAATCCAGTTGTGCATCGAATCTTCCTTTCGGGCAACCATCTGACCTCCAGCGTCGCAAAGGCGATTTCTGGCTCAATCATCCAGAACTCTGCAAGGTGCCTGCCGTTGAGCAGTACGGGGGGAAGAATTAGGAGAGGGGGGACAATCGAGAGAAGAAATTTTGCTTTATTCTTGTATCCTCCTCCTTTTATCTCAGAAGCCGAGTTTAAAATCATTATTACACATCGTGTTGTGTGTGTTATACGCTGCCTACCCCCCCCACCCCCCCATCCCCTTTCCCCCATGCCCTTCTGTTTATCGTCTAACCTCGTGGTCTTAGACTTTTCCGCACGAAATGTGGGGCCGAACGTGTACACGTCGGAAAATGCACAGGCATACGTTTCCACGTTTAACTGGCCTGGGATCAAAAACAGTGAGGATGGTGATGGTGGTGGTGATGATGATGATGATAATCGTGATGACGATGAAATAATGATGATGAAGGAATCACGTGAAGAAGTAACGTAGAGAGTTTATTCATCTCACGCTCTTTTCTTGAAGAACAATTTCAATACGAACATTTGGCTAAATCTTGCTTTTCGCCATGTAAAATCATCATCATCGTGCCGTGTCGTATCGAGCCGCACAGAGCATCATCACCAAACGTTTCATAAAACCCTCCCCGAGGAAACGATAACGGTAGCATTTAATTCTCCAAGTTAAGGGCGTGATTACGATATAACATGGCGCTTTGCTCTCTCCATCGTTACTACTACTACTACTACTACTACTACTACCGGAGACGGTGAGACTAACTGGTTTTCCGAAGAAATCTTTCGAGTAATCAATTTTGTCGGTCTGCGACATGAAAATAACAACGCACACGAGAACACCAAAACACACACGTCCCAAGCCAGTCCTGGTCACCATCTCATGCGCGTACTCGCAAACTTGCACATATTCACTCGCAATCTCGCCAATCGTTCTTATTATAGTGCGGCGAGAGGGATCGAAGACAAAATGGGGAAAAGCAAAAATAATAAATGAAAGAATAAAAAAAGAAAGAGACAGACCTTCTTCTCGGCGTCCATAACGACTGGGATGTCGGAGATCTTGCTCCCTTCTTTGATAAGATTGGTTACGGAGAACATCTCACCGGCACCTTCGCAATCCGCGCCCGTAAGAAGCGGCGTGTGGACGTATTTAAAACCATGGCCTGAAGAGACGGTAGAGGTGTATACAATACTATTAATTATCTTTCATGATGTATCAGACATCTCCCCTCTCCCCCCCTCCCACATTTCTTCATGTCCCCTCTCTATGCTCTATATATATTTCTATATATTGTATATATTCGTGCATTGAAGTCGGTTTCTGTACGCAGCAGTAAAGGGACGACGGGTGGCTGCTGAATGGTAGTATCGATTAGCGATGACCTTGGAAGAACGAGTGGGTCGCCCAAGCGCACTGGTTGCGGATGTTCTGCACAGCACGCATTGTGCGTGTGCGAATACGCCTTGAGACACACACACACACACACACACAGAGAGAGAGAGAGAGAGAGAGAGAGGGAGAGAGAGTATACACAAATTTAGTAAAACTAATAAAGAAAAATATTGAATACTGATGTTCAAATATATAATTCCATTTGTATGTGTGTGTGTGTGTGTGTGTGTCCTCAAAGATCTACCAATCACCTACCAGTTTTGGTTTTCTCGCATGTACTCAAGCGTCAGCTTCTTCTTCGGAATGGGGTACGTCGCAGCATCCACGCCGCCTGATTTTTGATGATATTTAAACAAGTTTCTTCTCATGTACTGACCGCTGAGAGGATTCCCGCAACCAACACTCGTCAAACACACGTACGAATACTTGCTATCCCTATGAAAGAAATGTTTATGTTCAGTTGGATATTTACCAAGGATAGTAACGCTCTCAGCCTTCAGTTCGATTGCTTGTCCTTTGGCTACAGATTTCACGATCTGTGTAAGACAACAAGGGCAAATCTCGTTTACTATCCCCTTCTGTTAAAACCAAATGATCAAGAGGATACTAACGAGGTAGCTACAGCCGCTTTTCTATGTTTTCAATACAATTCCGTATGATTCAGTGCTGCATAGCATGCGAATGCTGTGGGCTCAAAACCTTTCCATTTACTTTGCAAGATACGCCTGTCCCCCCCTTCGCAAAAACCCCCTCAACTTTTTGGTTTTTCTCCTCGTCCTCTCCCTTCTGCACTAGAACTTGCAGGTTTCCTGGGCAGGAGCCTATTGATTGTGTGTGTGGGGGTGGGGTTGGGGGTGGAGATTAGACAAAGTTGTGGGGTAATAAACGTCCCGCACATAATCTCTCCCATCCCTCCCCTTCCTCTCCACTTCTAGCTTCGCTGCTGCTTTCACATGAGGATGTCTCACCGTCGTTGAGCTCCACAAAAGCCATTTTTTCTCCTTGCTTTCTCATTGTCTGCATCCATCTATTTGTTTGTATTACGCGAAAAGAGTTTACTACAAAGGTTGTAGAGTGGTGGTGACGCGGAGCGCAACTTGAAACACACGGTGCAAATATGAAATTGACTTTCTCTCTCTCCCCCCCCACCCCTTGACACAAAAAACAGCATACTTACCCGCAGACGGTTACATCCTTTCCTTCGTAGGCGAATGCGTCCTCGTTCTCAAGAATGTCTTTGAGAACCTAATGACGAGTGAATATTTACCAACCATGCTTCAAAATCTTCTGCCGAAATCATAAAATACGGAGGGGGGGGGCTTTAGGAATTTGAATCACGGACTGCTTTGCTAGCATATTATTTTAACCGCTAGGTTCGTCTCTCACACTAGAAGAAAGAAGCTCCGCGGGCCAATGTCCCCGCGCGCCCCCTCCCCGCTCCACGCAAATGGATAAAGGAAAATTTGGATTTGGATGATTGTTTTTGTAATTATAGTCGTGATCTTTATTGTGGCAGTCACCGTTCGTGATCTTTTGAATAGAGTTGGAGATGAGTTTTTCTGTCGATATACGTATGGGCAACATACATTCAGCACGCACAGTTGCATGATTCTCGGATGGTTATCGGATGATTCTCGCGTCAATGTAACACACCCACCTGCTCAGACATGGCGTTCTTTCCTTCGTTTCTCTCCCTGAAAGTACGCGAGCGGTACATAATAAGACTACGACTCAATGATTCAATTACACCACAAACTTAATAGAATCTACGAAAAGAGGCGAAAAGATTCGAACAGAAATATCTAAGTACTCCAATTGTTGGAAGTGGCTAGTACGATATGATTTATTGGCTACCACCTTTGGGGCGTTTGAGGAATGGGGGTTGTTTGTCCAGACGACTACGGCGTTTGTTTGTAAGCTTCTGGGTCAGAATATCTCTGAAATTAATATACGACTAATGAATTCAAATCAATGGTTTTTTATAGAAACGACATCTATAAATTAAAATATTTTTCATTTAAAGGTTGAGATTCTGAAAATACGATTGAAACCGGAGGGTGAAAGTTGCTGTTTTGCGAGGAACGTGCCCAGAAGCATCTGGATTCCGAGGCCTACGTCTCATCGGAATCCATATTGTACCCGCAAAAATAATCTTCTGATTTGCGTTGAAACTATGCAAGGCCCGCAGCTTGGAGAGTCTCCAGTGAAGCACTAACACGTGTGGCTGATGTGACTCATGTGTGAAGATATTCACGGGAGACTCTCTATGCAAAAGCGGGACATTTCTTCTAGGGACAAGCGTTGGTTTTCTCGTGTACTCCTGATAGGGTAGAGCTAAAAGAGAATTTAAAGAATTTCACCTATTTCAGGACAGATATTATGTACCCTATCTAGTTACGTGCCGTTCGAAAGAATCCTTGAGGCGATACCTTAGTGTTCTAAAAGGCTGCCTTTTCGGGCTAAAATAACTCGTTTACTAAAAATTAGAAGAGAAGAATCTACAAAGATCAAGCCGAGAAGATCATTCGGCCCCAAAACAATGGCATTTTGAAGCCTGTGCCAGGCTTCGAAAAAGATTTTGTTTTTGAGATACGAAACGTGTCATAAGTGAATATCGCCCTTTTAATGTAAAATGTTAAATTTCATAGCGAAACCATACATAATAGTGCTAAATTCTTGATAGTTTCCAATATCTTGATTTATCTAGTTCATATCTTAGATCTAGATTGCCCCGGTGCAAACGCCTCACCATCGAGTCGGTTGATTGTTCCTGTGTTACATTCCCGCTCAGTTGCATAGGGGGTTCCTCCCCGGTGTGCCAATTAAGAGAGTATTAAGCAGATCAATTAACCGAAGGCCATTTTAGGGAGCATTGATTTAGGACTTATTTTGTTCGTAATTTATCTAAGAATCTCAAAGTAAGAGGCTATATAGTTGAGAAGTATAAGATATTTGGAAGCATGTGGTATATTTGTAGCCTCATCAAGATAAATACTTTTGATATTTGTATCTGAGGGTAAGATAACATATTTTTAGATTTACTGAATAAACGAATAAATATCATCCTAACAACTAAAAAGTATACGACATCAAAAATTATATTAATATGAACAAATTATGCCTATATTCATATTTTAATTGAAATAAGTCATTAAAGACTTTACTAGGTACTTTATTTCAATTCTATTATCATAATTAATTATAATATATAGATAAACGACATCAAAATATTATCAATTTTTGACTTTAAAAGGAGCTCAAATAAATAAAATAGAGAAAATAGTCTGAATATGAAGTCATCGTAGAGTCTAAATTAGTGTTCTGTCAACTCTGGAAAAACAACATGCATTTTGAGGATGCCTTTTCTCTCCCTTCTAAAGAGTCATTTCGGGATTGAAAGGCTCTATAAGATAGCCTTGCGACAATCAAAAGAGTATTACCGTAGTACAGAAATAGACGGGATTTACCCCTGAAAGAGCCGGGACAATTCCGCCAAAGTCCATAGGTTTGACGATAGTCTCCCCCCCCTTTCAACTTCAGAGGCAGCACTGCAGGTTTCCTGAGGGAAATCTGTATCCTGGCTTAAATTAGTTTTTTATAAATGAGTATAAACCCCACTGTTATGAAAGTTTGTGAGGAGGAAGTTTCCAGTTGGTTGTTACCAATTTCCGCGGCACAATTGAATGTGCCGGGCGGGCTCTTAACATGTCTCTCATCTTTTTTCTGCTACTGTATCCAGATCATCTCCAATTGGCACGTTATTACTCCTGAAAATCGTTGAATGAGAACAAGATACTCGCAATATCGTGCCATTCCCTCGACAAAAAATACTTAAACAGTTCGTATCCTGCTATCAACTACAAAGACCACCAGATGTTAAGTAATAGCTCCCGTCAAGTACAGCCAATGCCAGTTATAGGCTATCAAAGCTGGAACTCGCGTAACCTTGAAATGAAAGCCAGGGAAACGAAATCCCGCTCCCGGAAAAAATACACCATTCGTAATCCTCGCCAACAATGGACCGCCGAGGTACTCCGCCTTGTCTGTTTACCCTCCTAAGACATGCACTTTCAGTATGCTAGATTTGATTATTAACAATCTGTTCACTTCAAAGGAGCATCAACGATTTGTGGAAGCAATAAAGCTATACAAGCGCGATTGGGCACGTGTAAAAGGTTAGATACGTGTAGTTTGTGATTAATCTCGTTAGGAGCATGATTTTCCTCAATAAGTAAGTTTATCTCTAAGTTTATATCCCTCAAGCATATTTCATCTCCCATGCAAGTCTCTCCTTTGTTCTGAATAATTATGTTGCATGTTGTTATTAGAACACGTTGGGACGCGCACTGTAATCCAGATACGCTCCCATGCCCAAAAGTACTTCCTCAAGCTGCAGAAGCAAGGCATGGCCAGCTGCATTCCTCCAAGGTATTATTCTCCCTCCTTAAAGAATATAGCTAGCTCTGTTATTTTAGCACCGGTCTCATGCTGATCGCATTCCCTTTTTCAGGAGAAACAAAGTTGCAGCGTCTTCTGGAAGTACTACGGTGCATATAGCAGCCGCTCTACAAGGAGCGGCTGCCACGCTGCAAAATCATATGAGAACTCCGCCGCGAATTCTTGGTAGCAACGCGCAAACGATGCATTCCAGTCCTTTCTCTGGCCCCAATACCTCGACGGCAGGAAGAGCACTGCCGTTGAATAACCAGCGGGCGGCCTCCATCGCTATGACCCTGAAAATGGCAAACTCGCGAGGAGAGTACCGAAGCAACGCAATCGTGCCAGCTGGCAACAACCGGAAGAGAGGATATGAATCTGCACAGGTGATAGCTTACATCTTACTACATTAAACCCCTACATGTGAGCATTGAGCGAGAAGGAGAGCCTGAATACTAAAACGCGTTTTCATGCCATGGTTTCTGCATATGTTTTTGCGCTAAAACTAACCTTTCTCCTGTTCATCTCGTCCACTACTAGGTGCATGACCTGATCAGCTATGTGACATCACGCGAAAAGAAGCAGCGCAGTGGAGGCGACAGGTGCCCTACACCTCATCATCACCACCACCACCGCCATCCTTCTCAATCCCGCGTCACTGCTGCCAGCACTACGAGCATCTCATCGATGCGTGCAATGGCAGCTGTACCAGCCCAAACATTAACCCATGCGATACCAGCGAGGCAAACTACTACTACTGCTGCTGGTAGCGGTGGTAGCGGCACTACAAGTGTAGCTGAAACCGCAACAAGAGAGCAACATTATCACGACCACCATCGTCGTTGGGGCCTTGGCCAGGGTAAGCTTGATTCGAGATCATTCCGAAGTACAAGCCGCAGCAGTAGCAGCGACTCCGTATCCTCGTCCTCGTTGCCGGTAGCATCGCCATCATCGGCAGGTGGCCCGCATGCTGCCATAGGGTACGGCAGCAAGAACAACTACAGATACTCTAGTCCCGCATTATCATCTTCGGGGAGTAGTAATGCTAGACACCAGCAATTCCGTCAGCAGCACGTAGTAACGCCCGTTACAGTAGTGCCTCCTACCACTGCAGCCTCCCCCTACATCCGAAGTATAGATAACAATAACAATAATAACAGTATGAGGGGCACCGTGGCGAGTGCCGTTGACAGCCTGGATGTTACCCCTGATATCGGTCGTAGCGCAATGATGAGCAATCTTAGGAACAAGTACAGCTCGGAGGAGAATTCTCCCCCGCGCCACGCTCACCTCTGCCAACAGCAGCGACCGTACTTAAACGAGGCGGATCTTCATCAAAATGGCGGCGGCGGCGGGACAAAGAAGAACGCTTCTTCGGAGCGAGATGGCAGTAACAACAGCAGCAGAAATTACAACTCCTCGACATTGGCGGTGTTACGTAGTAGCAGCCGCCAAGCCACCATGGGGGTGGTGGTTGCCAACAATGATATCAATGACACCGCAGCAGGAGCAGCTGCCACTTCTGCATTACTCCCCCCCAGAAAATTGTCCCCTCAGAGCTCCCCACCCCCCCAACGCAAGCGGCAGAGCCGCAGAAAGAAAACAGCGACGAAACGCATGCTGGAGTCGACGCTTAGCCGGGGAAACAACCAGCGGCGGAGTAATAATGACACTAATGGGAGCAAATCGTCGAGCTACAAGAAGCACTTTTCCCCTGCAAGAGAGCGCCTTCAGTTCGAGAAAACAACGCCGGAGAGTTTCCCGCGACAAGCAAGCGAGGAAGGCGTGGCAGCCTTGCTTATGCTGAGCCAGGGCTAATAATGAATGGACAAAGACGCGAAAGTGGAAAGAGAGTGAACGAGAGAGAGTGAACGAGCTTGCGTCATGTACATTTCTCTGCAATGCTCGGCCTCATCGTTAGCTCGCAATCCTCCGTAATAAACCACCAGCAAAAGCATCATCATCATCATTAGTCTTTACAATGCTTCCATCCTGCTCTGGTACCGATTCCAGAATCAACAGTACATTATCGCCTACATGGACAGTAGAGAGGCATAATAGACCAGACGGCAGCAGCAGCAGCAGCAGCAGCAGCAGCAGCAGCAGCAACAACTAATAAAATGAAAGCTGCTCGTCTGACGATTTTTTTTTAAAGAAATATTTTTTCTATTTTTTTGTTGGGATCGAAATCAGAGTACGGGAAACAAGATTTTTTCTCCTTACAGCTACTACTACTACTCCTACTACCCACATTATCTTCTTGTGCAGCAGCAGCTATCATTTTAGAAACAAAGAACAATAACACCTTCGATTCGACAGGAAGGACGGGTTTTGTGTTATCTTTACGCCGAAAAAATGCATAATTAACCTGTTCCCTCCCCATTCATTCATCCACGGTCTCCCTGTTCAAGCGAAAAAATAGTGGTTTCCTACTACTTTTTTCTTCTTCAGCGCTTTTGTGTGTACATGTTAAGAGTAAGCAACCACTGGTATATTAAAAGCTAAAGTAGTAGCAGAGGGTATTCAGCCCCGCCTCCTGTTTCTTCTTCTCGCCCCAGAGACTACCTATTATAGTCAAGAGATTTTTCAAACTGGCCAAAGTTACTGCTACTTACTACAGTTTTACGCTACGGCTACAAATTACGACAGAAAGTAACTTTTTTTCTTCCTCATCAATTTTCGAGAAACAAGCCAGTGGTTGCAGTAGCAATAACTTGTATAAGTTATAATATATATATATATATATATATATATATACATATATGTATATGTAAATAAGATGGTCGCAATCAAACCAGAGCACTCGCTAATTAGTAAATAAAACGAATGTAAATGAAGGAGTCATGAGCAGTATATACAACCATTACTTTATGGCAGAACGTTGCATTTCTACCCCCTTCTACATACCCTTTAAAAAAAATGAGGATATTAAAGTAATGGGCTCCGCCGAAAAAGTAATGATAATGATATAGCGCAACCCCACCATCCATCCGTAGAGGAAAGTTAATTGAGCCGTATTTTTTTTTCGATGCGAATATGTTCTATTTTACCTTTTTCAAGCACTCTCTATAGGATGAAGTCTGAAACGATTTATTTCTTTTCGTTTCTTCTGCTTGTTCAGCTTGATTTGATCATTCAACCACGAACCTAGTATGTGATAATGATTCTTAAATTTTGGAAGCGTGTAGCAGAGAATGTTATTTGTAGCAGTTCGAAAATAATACGCACCTTGTTACACGCCCGTCGTGGCATGTGCGTCTGCAATTGTGCGTTTGTATTTTCCCAGAACTTTACGGTACATAAACGTTCATTCCAGAGTACATCGTTACGAGAACACTACATTTCATGATGACTGCCGGCAGCATGAAATGTGAAATCGTGAAATGTGAAACATGTCCGAACATAGGGCATTCATGTAGCATGCTACAAGCGGTGGCAAAGATCATAACATCTCAAAAGCGAGCGCACTATTTGAAGCAGGGAGGATGTGCCGCATTGCAGCATTGCGCGCCTCTAGGCCTAGCTAGCTAGCTCTAGAGCTCGTAGCCGCGCTTGTTTGTGTCATGCTAGAGCGATGACCGACACTGCCCGAGCTGGCTCTAGAGCTAGCTTGTCCTTGAGTCTAAAAGTGCTACGCACAGCTGCTGTTTGCTAGCTAGGCTGCTGGCTAGCTCCAGAGCTGTTGAACTACTAGACTAGTTAGCTAGAGCAGACTCTGCAGGAACTTCTAGATTGCCACGCCAATTTGGCACGCATGAACAGCACTGCGACTTGCAGGCTAGCAGGGCCAGAGGGCACAGCAGAACACGTCTACACGTCTAGACGTGCAGCTCTGGAGCTCTGCTAGCTCTGGCAGTTTCGCCAAGCAGGTTCGACCACTTGCTAGCTAGCTAGCTTCACCTGCGCAGCAAAAATGAACTGAAAAACAAATGACTGCTAGACTGGCTAGCTGGCAATCTAGCAATCGCGCAATGTGAAGCCTCAATTTTCACATGGCCTTTGAGGCCACAGAGCGTGCGCACGTGTGAACATGCATGTGCAGTTCTGTGCACACGTTCTTTCCTTGCATCCTGTGTGTGTGTGGCACATTTGCGCAGATGTTTTGCCCACACGTGTCACAAAGTGCACACATGCAGCCTTTGAGGCTGTGGATTTTTGACCGTTCTAGCATGCTAGCTAGCCACCGTCTAGCCGTGCTAGCGTGCAAATGAGTGTGATGATGGCTTGACAGAATGAATGGCACCATTCTCGCGTTGCAGCGAATTCAGTTGATGAACGTGTGAAAACCATCTAGCTAGCTAGCACACTAGCACAACTAGGTGTGTCAATGAGAATTGGAGAACGACAACTTTGTGGCAAATGGTGATGCAACGATGCAATGACTGTGCTATGATGACTGTGACAAGACTGTGCATTGCAATTTTTTTTCGTCATTTGGCGAAAATTGCGAACAATTGTCACATTCGGCGTTCTTTTTGCACTTGTTTGCAACAACCACGGACTAGACTGGTTGATCTTCATGCAGATGATGTGAGCATCAGTGTGGGTTGTCGGCTGGGGACTGGAGTGGGAAATTTGGTGGGCACCGGGGTAGGAAATTTTGTGGGCCGTGGGGTGGGAAACTTGGTTGGAAACCGAGTTGGGGCTTCAGTGACCGGTGCCAAAGTAGGTTCCACCGTAGGCACTTTGGTGGGGTACTTTGTCGGGTATTTTGTCGGTCGAGGAGTGTGGAAGTGAGGATTGTGCGCATGAGGATTGTGCGCGTGAGGAATGTGACCGTGAGGATTGTGCCTGTGAGGATTGTGACCATGACTTTTCCCCTCAGCGACACGTGCAAAACTGGTCTCAAGCTTGTCATGCAGTTGAGCCATGTCTTCATCTTCTGCTTCAAGTTCGTCATGAAGCTTTAGCTGCAGGCCAGATTTGTGTTCAATATTGCCATTGAGCTGTGGCAGATCAGGTTTGTTTTCGATTTTTTTTTTTCCTAAATCAGCAAGATCAGTTAGGGAGGTGTGCTGGAGGATGTTGCTAGAGCGGGAATTGTGGCTGTGAGGATTATGCCCATGACTTTTCCCCTCAGCGACACGCGCGAAACTAGTCTCAAGCTCATCATGGAGCTGTGACAGATCAGGTTTGTCTTCGATTTCGTTTTTTTCTAAATCAGCAAGATCAGTTAGGGGGGTGTGCTGGAAGACATTGCTAGAGCGGGAATTGTGGCTGTGAGGATTGTGCCCATGACTTTTCCCCTCAGCGACACGCGCGAAACTAGTCTCAAGCTCATCATGGAGCTGTGACAGATCAGGTTTGTCTTCGATTTCGTTTTTTTCTAAATCAGCAGCAAGATCAGTTCAAGAGATGCGGCGTGGAGGACTGTTAGAAAGATGCGATTGAAGATCATTATGATCACAGGCAACGCAATGCCCCATGCACCGTGTGCATACTCTGTCATTGCATCATGCTGTGTGTGTGTGTGTGTGTGTGCATGTATGTGTGCACTATGCACTGTGTGCATGTTGTGTTACTGTGTCTTTCATTGTTGCTTTCTTCTCCATTCATCCGAGATTGGTTCGTCTCATCATGAAGCTGTGCCATGATTTCATCTTGAGCTTCAAGTTTGTCAATGTCGCTCTCCAATTCGAGATTCCCATGCCCAAACATTCTCCTCCTGTTGTCCAGAGCTGTGGCTCCAGGCAGTGAAAGAGCAACAAGCAAAATGAGAGGCAGGGGGGACATGGCTGCGATCAGGGGTTGCGGGGTGTGTCTCTCCGATGTCTCTTCAAACTCTCTTGTGCGTCTCTCTTCTCAGACAATTCGCGGGGAATTTTCACTAATGCACTTGAAATGTCATGTCTCTTTGAAAAATGGACAAAACTATTTAAGAGCCGAATGTGATGATCAGGATTTAGTTGTATCCCATTTTGATGCACAATGGACTATCATTTTTGACGTCAATGTAAAACAGAGGAAGAAATGAAGAAGTGTTTGAAAAGTGCTCCATCATCTCCCCTCTGTCTCTGAATTCTCTCCTTGAAAGTTCATGTGATCGACTGCCAGCGATGCAAATCTTGCTTCGTGTGTTAGTGCTGCAATTGACTGCCGTGTTCCAGGGCAATGAGGAGCAGCGACAACTGAAAACAGCCTCATTTCATGAAATGAGGTAGTGGCAATGAGGAATTTGGTTCCGAAATTTGGCGCGTGCTAAATTCCTACAAGACCCCTCAAAATTTCCTGGCAGATGTTTCCCAAATTGACACTTTTGAGATGGCCAAAAATGATTTGGCACCTCGTCCGAAACATTGTTTCCAAAAGAATTTGTTTGTTCAAGTCGGCACAAAGTAGCTAACGGGAAAGGGACACCACCATGGACGCCTTGTGCAAGGGCACAGGCGCACCATTCGACAACGAAGTTCGCGAATCATTCAACCAACAATTAGTGGATGCAGTGCTGGAGTGAGAGGATTGATGTCAGAGGACACTGCCAGACTGATGGCGAAGCATGGTGCGAAGAGAAGTGAGCTGCAGGTCTTTCAATGAAAAACAATTTTGTTTTTTTGTCAGTGATGCACATTTTGTGCGAATTGAATCAAAAAATTCATTGAATGAAAGAGAAAAAATGTGTGACATGTCAAGGAAATGATTCAGATCTGATTGAAAATGAAACAGAAATTCTTCAAATGAATGAAAACACTGTTGAAATTTCAAAAAAAATGCCAAATTTTGTTCGTTGCATTTTCATGTGTTGCCAAACGGACACAGCTAGACAGTGACACTGATGTGCATTGCTAGTTTGCATTGCATGTCCATCGTGATCGCATGAATTTGAGGTGCCATGCATGCTAGCATGTACTGCGTGGTGTGCATGTGTTTCGACCCGTCTAGCCGTCAGCGGTCCATCGCAATCGTTGCATGTCTGGACATGCGCAGCTATATCTTTACACGTACACAGCTCTAGAGCTCTCGCATGCACACTACCTAGTCATTGCAGTGCATGCGCAAAGATATCAAGGCTTGTAAGTAATGTGTGCACCAATGATGTAAAATCGGCATTCCGCGTCCATTGAAATCATTAGAGGTTACAATCGACATTTAGACATGATGGTAAGTCCTACATCAATGTCGGATGGTTAAGCTTGTACATCTTGATTTACTCTTTTTCGCCATAGTCAAAGATTTCGGTGACTTTAGAGAATGCTCTTCCCCCCGTTGGTCCACCACCCACGACGATTACTCGGTTTCCAATTGTGCCTCCTGCAGCCCCATGGCGGGGAGTTACCTGTGGAAAATAAATATAATAACATATTTGGTGGTGCTATTTAGGCAGAATGGACATACAAAAAAACGGAATTCATGGCAACAAAAATGCGATAATTGCACAACTTCAAGTGTGTGTGCCCAAATGCTTTGTTTGTGCGTATGTGTACGACGTAGGATACTACCATTGGTTGCAAAATCCTCCATTGGTTTGTTTTAGGATCATATTCTTCGTTCGCACTCCATGAGGCACCAGTTTCAGGCATCTTCTCGCCTATTCAAGATGACAGATTGAGCGCTAGAAGAGCAAGAAAGATCGCTGCAGTCGCTTGACAATTGTATTTATTAGTAGAAGTGGCAAAAAAAAGTAGCCGCGATATAGTTGCTACGGCAAGGGAACTGTACCTACACACACACTCACACACTCACACACAAACACACACACTCACACACAAACACACACACTCACACACTCACACGCATACCAGAAGCATGTATATTTTTATCTATTGCCACCTCCAATCAGCTGTGCCTTTCCTCCAATCGTGCCAACGACCATTGTACGCCTTCCAGTAGGCATGGGCGCGACATAATGCCATGAATCTGTGCTAACATCGTACTTCTCCACGGTATTCAGATTGCCTAAAACAAACCATACTCGTTACACTTCGAGATTTCCAGGAAATTGACTATTATTTCGGCCCCGAGACTGCATGAATGGCCTCTGGAGGATCGTTGGTGAATTCTCAATGTAGACTTCTCAGATCCCAACGGTTTCTCTCATGGTGCACTAGATTAGTTCCTGTTTTCGCGCACAGCATGTTTGCGCGTCTATCGCATGTAATATATAATGAAATTAAATGCGAAACGCAAAACCATCACGCCCGCACCAGTACCATCAGCACATCGTCGTGACCTTCAATTTCTTTATGTTTAATCATAGTCCTGCCTCCAAAGACATATAGCTCCCCATTGAGAACAGCGCTGCCAGGGTTATCGCGCCGCTCATTCAAGCTGCTGAGGAGCTTCCACGTCTTTGTTGCAGGGTCATAGGTTTCTACGCTGGAGAGGGACGTGCTGTCGTCATCCATTCCACCAATCACATATACTTTGCCGTTTAACGACTGGGCAGTAACTCCGCCCCGTGCGACCTGGAGTTACGAGTATAAGCGTGCTTATTTAAATCTAATGGGGGAGGGAGGAGGAAGCGGGGGAGAAGAGAGAGAGAGAGAGAGAGAGAGAGAGAGAGAGAAAAAGAAATTGCGATAGTAGATACGCGATAACTATGCGAATGGATTAAACCTTCATTGGAGGTAAAGTTGACCAATTTCCGGAAATGGGATCGTACTCATGGACGAGTTTAATAGAGCTGACCCAAATCGAAGAGATTTAGGCATATCGTAGGATATGGAATGGACGAAAGTTTGGAAGGTTAAGTGAAAGTTTGGGAGGTTCAGGGATTGTTCGACAAAGCGAGAAATTTGAAGAATTTCCTAGTTCTGCCCGCCTCTTCGGACTTACCCGGTAAAAGCCTCAGTAGACCCGCCAGCAACGATAACTTTTCCATTCAATTGGGTGACAGCCGCATTCTCCTACATAGATTTTGTCGCTCAGGTGTAAATTAAGTGTAAGAGTATGGGGTAGTCACAATCAATTTGACGTGTGATGTTAATGCTCTTGTCATACATCTTTTCTGTGCAAATTTTTCATCATATGGCAACATTGAAAACCAAATGAAACCCAAAACTTTCTCGCGATAACATAGTGATGTAACAGATGTTCTCATTTTTCTAAGAAAATGTTGGCCAACCACTGCTGGGCCAGGGCGGTCTGGCAACTGCTCCCATTTATCTTCCTCTGGGTCATAGACGAACGCTGTCGCCACATGAAAGGCCTCGTGTGTATTCAACATCCTGCAAATACGAAACGAACCAAATCAGGCCTTCTCTAACAAGGACAAACAGACTCTGACCTTTTCCCGCCTACAGCGTAGAGTTTTCCGTTGATTACAACGCCTGCATGGTCAAGAGTCTCCTCCGGATGATCCGATCCGAAGCTCCACCTCCCTATAGCTGCCGGCTTCGTGGAAAGCAGGTGTTCCTTTTTTTGCCTGGATAAGGCGAATCCCAGCATGAAACCAACTCATTTAAAACTACATCGAATCGATCGGTATACGTTTCATTCTCACGTACCACACGCTCGCTGCTGGGGACGCCAGGAGGACGAAGAGAGCTGCCAACGTTGCCAACATCATACTTGGCCTGAACGAAGTACCCGCCGTTTAGTCTTATTTCTTATTAAAGTGGAGAGACTTCACATGTTTTTAAATATACAGACATGTTTCCCACTCGTTTAATCGATCGAAATGCCCTAGTTTCAGAAAAAAGGTGAGTTTTTGCCCATTACGATGGGCTGCCCCCCTCCCTTCCGCTAAACCTGTCTACTGCTTCTGGTATTCCGCACAGCTTTGAGAACAAACGATTAAATGGCGACAACAAAATGTGACAGTCGTCCTTCTTAAATTACCTCAAATCATACATAAAAATTGAAAGAAACACTAAGAAAAAAATCCCTTGGTTTTTCATGGGATTCGATTCCGGGAGTACGTTTGTACGAATTACATGTACATGTCCATGTAAGTGAAAATATTGTCCCGGGATTCATCCCGGTAGTGACGTGAGTAGCATTCTCCGATAAATAGTTTCCAGAGGCTCTCGGGAGGAAATATCAGTATTTTCCTGAACGTTCATGAGCCCTTTTCCTGGAAGTGTAGAAGTCCACGAAGTATGCCGCACGAGAATCGGGGCTATTTCTTTCATACTCTTGGCAAAACATGGAAAATTACTGCGATTGCACTGCATTTTGCAGAAACGACTTAAACTTTCACCTACTTATCAGGAGATTTCCCGTTGCTGGAAGTCGTCAAGTTCTTATCGTAGTTCGGAGCAAGGGGTGGGAAAGGAACTCGTTACGGACGCCCCGTCAGCAGAAGCGTAATCGTCGCATGGCCAACTTTAATGTGACGAATGATTAAATACTTCATTCCGTGCTCGATTGAATGAAAATTATGTAATTATTATACGGATGTAAGTCTGAAAGCTTCCTACCATGTTTCAGTAGACCGCAGGGTGGAAGGGCTTGTGAAGGGTGCAGCTCATGCCAATCTCCTGGAGGGGTCAGTTCTCGAAGAATTAAAAAAAAAACGAGCTTCTCAGTGCGACTGACATGATGGATTGCATCCTACATCTTGAGATGACTCATAAAACTTGCTCCCCTTCTTCCTTCAACACATCATTATCACAGAGATAGAATGCCGGCGGAAAACTGTTATAGTCATGGCAGGGCTGCTCGCTATGATCGCACCCGCCTTAGTAGTAGCAGAGAACAACAAACTAGGAAAGAGCAGCCAAAACTCAGGTGATAGTCAATTCGATCTCCATTCCCCCTCCTCGCCGCGTTCTTACATTTAACAACTTTTTCAGCGCAAGCAACAAGCTCGGCTGCGGGGAGTCGGATATTACTGGTAGGCGACGAATATACCCGCATTGTTAAGCCTTTGTTCATTCTGGCATCGATAAGTACTACCGGGGTATGAAGTCTCATATTCTTTCATCATCCATCCTCTTTCCATAGGTGAGCACCCTCGATGGCCAGCTCCATGCGCTATCCCTCGAAAAAGGCATTAAGGTGATATGCAGCCTCAGCATACATGGATAAACTTTATTCCCCCCTAACTTCGCAACTGACACACACAAACACACACGCAAACACACAAGCACACAAGGCACACATCCTCCTTAACAATATCACCTAGCTCTGGAGCCTCCAGTCGTCTCCGCTTCTGTCTTCGAATCTAAATCCCTCTTTAGAGGGGGGTGACGGGCTGATAGCGGGTATTGATGGCTCGTTGTTTTACACGAGCCAGAAGGGCATCAAGCGTCTCAAGTATTCCATTCGGTCTGGATTATAGCCTAACAACGTCTTGTAGTATCTCTCTCTCTCTCCGTGTGTGTGTTTGTATGTGTGGAAAGTATTGAAAGCCTCGCGAGTTCCACGGATAGTGCGTAGTATGCCTAGATTACGTTGTAATGCGAGTGAAAAAATATGATGGTGGTTGGATAGATTGACAACGTTCAAAAGCTAGTAGCCCTAGATTCTAATTGCTGTTTCTATTGCTACTATTACTACTACTACTACTACTACTATTACTACTACTACAATAACTCCTTCTCAGAGATCTCGCAAATGCACAACCAGTGAAGGACAGCAGCACATATTATATGGTACTATTTGATGGATGATGTGTGTTTTAGGCAAGATTCTACAAGCAACCACACGCACGCACGCACGCACAACACACACGCAAACACATACAGAACAATGCAATACTCTCTATTGTTTTGGAATAGGCATATCCTTTCATTGGATTAATGAGAGTTATATCTATATATTTATATATATATATATATATATATATATATATATTATATTTATAACTGGGATGTTTTGATAAGGTGCGGAAAAACAGCTCGGTGCTGCTTGTGAGCAAGACCAGCGGAAAGGTAGTTTGGTCGTAAGGGCAGTCTTCGATACTACGTCGGCAGCATCGATAAATATCGACTACATACAAGATATACATTTATAGGAAGATGTTAGGATCACACACAAATGATGCTTCCTTCGCGAAAGTCCGAAATTCGCTTGTATTTTTGAGATATTTTGAATGAGACTCACATATCTTTGGGGTTTAACGAATGGTGCTGCTGCTGGTGGTGGTGTTGGTGCCGCCGCGGCTTTTTCTGCGAATGCAAATGCAAATGCGTGTGTGTGCGTGTGTCGGTGTGTGAAAGGTTCTTAACATTATTTCGAGCGATGGGGAGATGTCTGACGAAAAGGTGCTCATCATCGTGATGATGGTTTTAGGGATATTACTGTGTGTATATATGTGCTGGACTACAGACCCACCCACACACGCACCCACCCATACACACACACACATATACAAACATAACTGAATCTCATATCGCCGATGCTACACTTTAGCATATCTCGCTAATAAGTGTTGTTTATCATCATCATCATCATTCATCATCACCGTCACCGTCATCATTCTATTCCTGCTCGGCTATTGCCATCCATAGGGAGAGTGCTTGGTGGATGGCGATGATGACGTCGTGTGGGTGGCCAAATCGGAGTTCAAAATACAAGCAATCGACTCCAAGAGCCAGCGCCGACGATGGGATGTACGTCTGTTAAAGGATGAAATCAATTCGTTTTCGGCGCGCGCGCGCGCGTGTGTGTGTGTGTGTGTGTGTGTGTGTATGTGTTCAAGCACAACTGTGGGTAGGTTCAGTTGTTTTTCAAGAATCTTCTATTTAAGCTATCGTTTAAATGGTTGACTTGTCTGTTCTTCCCCTTCTCCTCCCCCTTCCCCGGTTGGATTAGGTGTCGTTTGGAGAGTACACTTCCTTTTTCGATGCGAGCCCTTTTCAATCACACTCCGCAGGTGATGGAGAAGGAGGAGGAGGAGAAGGTAAGAAAACTAAGGAAAACAATCAAAGACTTCAAATTTGTAATGTGTGTATATTGAAAGATTCAAAGATGAGGGGTTAAATATTCCTTCCCCAAGACGATCTATAATCTAGTTTGCAGAACTAATAAACCCAAACATCGTCAACATCCCTCCCCCCCTCCCCCCCCCTTCTCCTCCTCACATAGATAAGTTCATGGGAGCTGGCAAAGGAGGGAACAGAGACGAAATCCACAATCCTCGGCCTCAGCAGTACCAGGAATCAAACAGCCTTCCAAACATCGGAGTATCTATCAACGGAGATATATACTACTTCGCCCCGAGGGGAGGGGGGGCTGCTGGCAATACCAAAGCACCCCAGCATAACACTAATCAACCTCAAATCGAGCCGGTCACAACTCATTTGCGATGCGATCGTGTCGCTGTAAACGTCCTTTCGTTCCCGTATAATATTCCCATCCCCCCCCCCCCCCCCCCCCCCATGCACACTATGTATTCCGGCCATACATCCTAGGTTTGGCGCGCATCGTTGAACAGCTCTATTGCTGCCGTTCATCTGATGGGGAAGGGCAACGATATATACAAAATTCCGCACGTTTATATCCACAGGCATGCAGGAGCAGCGGGGTGAGGGCAGCTCGTATTATATCTGATCATATAAATGTGTTATTCAATATATATATATATATATATAATATATTATCCAAAAATCATACATTGTATAGATCCTCTGGTATGATGACAAAAACAATAACACTTTGCCATCGCCCCCCTCCCCCCAACCCCGCTCCCCGCTTCTCCTTCATAGGAGCGGTAACATCCTCGCTCTTCAAGAGCAGCATGAGGTTGTGTTTGTGGCAAAAAACCCTAGAGGGGGAGACCTGTATGCTATCTCCAACCATCATATCGGCAAATATGCGGACTTAAAGGGGGACCACTGCAAAGCTTGGTTGAATCTTATCATCAGCATCGTCATCAATAACAAACGATAATAGTCGTCGTAGTAAAGCATTCAGTCAAAAGAGAAATCCAATGTTCCGTTCTCTCATTCTCTCTCTCTCTTTCTCTCTCTCTCTCTCTCTCTCTCTCTCTGTGTGTGTGTGTGTGTGTGTGTGTGTGTGTATGTGTGTGACGACACGGGAGAGAGTTTCCTACTCCGCATTGTACTTTTGAGGATGCAAATAATTGCGAATTGACTTTGCGCGGTGATGGCAACCAATGATAACAGGGGAGACTTGCTGCTTCCAGACATGTCAACGGAAGTGCAGCAGCAGCCATACAACGGTATGATGCCGATTATATCATCAAACCACACGATCGACACTGGTTGGAGGTCCCCATGCTGCTTCGATTGAGAGATAGAAAGATGAAGAAAAGACGATATCATCAACAACAGCAAAATGACGATATCATCAACAACAGCAACGTCCATGGGGGCGCGTTCAAAATAGACCGCGTTTTTCCTGAATTGCGCCGAGAGGGCTTTAGAATGAAGAAGTACTAATGCCTAGGAGGGGGGATACGCTTAAAATGCCCAACAACGTGATTTACTGCTCCCCCCCCCCCCCCCCTCCCCCATGGTACTGCCATCTTAGGTGAATTTTCGGAGAACGCGGAGGGGAAATCCGTTGTGATCTTCAATCCTAGTGGCGAGGGAAGCAGCGGGGGGGGGCGCTTGAGGAGGGGGGAAGGGCGCGACGAGCCTTCAAGACTACTTTGAGAAGGCCAATCTCCACTCCGTTCGACTCAGCATCGACAGCAGCACCAGCAACTTAGAGGGGGGGGGGGGACTACCGTGCCTGGTAGATAAAATGTTGAATAGAATATCGTGTCCTATGTGTATATATATATATATATATATATATATATATGTATTTATATTATGTATGATATAAATATGTTTATAACTTGTGAACAATATTCCAACACTCACATTTATGTGCCTTTTTTTTTTAATCTATCCATCCCTTCCATCACCCTGCGGAAACTCCGGCGTACGCATTTTAGCCCCTGGAGACCATAATCATCATCATCACCCCGGTAGCGGGAGCAGCGCCAGTAACAGTCACATCCACGTGTGTAAGGCCGGCATCGACTCCTACCCTTCGTGTCTAGCGGGGTTTCATGTAATGACAACACGATTGATATTCAGATGTCAATCAAAATAGCGTTCTTTCCTTTGCTTCTTTCGTTCTGCCTGCCGCCTCCTAGATTCGGGGTAGTGAGTGGCAATTTCCTCTCTATTTTGTCACACACCGCCCCGCTGTGTTTACTACCCCGTGAGATCTGGAGAATGGATGCAATGCGCCGTGGCAGTTCTATATGTGCAGTTGCGATATTGCCGGCGTAATATTTTGTTTTGCAGTAGCTCTACTTGCACCTGTCTCTCTTCTCTCTCTATTCCGATTTCTATGCAAATACTGCTAAATAGAATAAAGTCCTTCAATTTGATTACAAGGCTTCTTCTATCTCCCTCCCCCCTCCCCTCCCGCTTCTTCTCCCCCAGGTACTGTCTCAGAGCGCGTTAGCGATCGATGGAGGGGGGAGCTTTCCTCTTCCACAGCTGCCGATATATCCTCCAATAGGGGCGGGCAGAGCCGAAA
>ADNK01002538.1:0-40000 GCA_000320545.1 Bigelowiella natans CCMP2755 | reverse complement strand
ACCTTACTTTCTATGTTTACTGATGTATATTGAGGAGTCCACGTTGATAACAAGCAAAACACGGCTGAGGAGTTGACCCTCGTTCTCTTGCATCTCGTAGTTCTCACAGCTTCATTGCATTTTAATTGGTTAAAATTATGATATCAGGTGTCTTTGTCATCTAAACTCCCACTTGCGTGAGCAAACAACGATGACATTGCGCTCCAGACCGTTTCTGAGTCAGCAGCACCATCTACGTTTAAGTTGCTTCTATATTTAGGGCTGCTAATGCTGGTGTTTTCATCGCCCAGTGACATATGCTCGAGATGGTTGCAGAAATCGTCATTTACGTCAAACACACCCTTGGGCAGAAATGGAATGCGAGGAGATTGTACTGAAGCGGAACGGCGAATCATAGCATCACGCTTGCTTTTACGTCGGCCGCTGCGAGCTGTGGCGGGGGAATTCGGCTCTGAAAGCACAGGTCGCCCGCTCCCTATAAACAATTAAACAGAGGGTATTTTTAAGTCATTGACATTTTTACGACGTGGTCAGATAGAGCTGCGGGAAGAGGTATTACTATTACCATCAAACACGAATTGAGGAACAGGCTCTTTGACAAGACAGCCACTCATGTTCTCCATGTCCAATGGATATGTGGAGGAGCTGCTCTCCTCATCCACTCCTCTGTCAATTTAGTTGTTGTAGTAGAAGCAAGTTAGTTCACCTCATGGATGTCAAGCTGCTGATTGGCATGCATGGAACTAAGCGGTGAGGATATTGATGAGGAAAGAGAGAGAGAGAGCTAAAGGATGTAGAGAGGAGAACGAGAGGTGCATTTATAGAATGCTACAACTTTGATGATCACCTGGTTTGGGAGGACTCATTGCTAGTGCTCCAGTAACTGCTGCTTGTAGCGTTTGAGTTTGATGAAGTTTCAAGATCATATCGAGGTGTGCGGAAAGTCAAGTTGGAAGCGGCTGGACGCTTAGCCCTTGGAGTTGCCCCTACAGAGAAATCAACGAGAGCCTTTAAAGATGGCATGCTTATTTGGTAGAGACGTAACTTCAGCTAATTTTCTACTGTCAAACGAGGTATATTCATTCTTGACTAAAATACCTAGTCGCCGACACGTTGCAGGGGTATTCGGTTCAGATCGGATTATAGCACCGCTGAAGTTGAATTCCCACTCAAGATTTGGTTCGCAGAGGTTGAGCTTCCGCAGGTCGATAGAATCAAATTCGAGAAGCGGGGGCGTTATTTCCTGGCCCTTTCCAGGTGTACACGGTTGCTGCATTCTTCTTCGCCTGATTGACATCATCCGTTATAAACATTTTTCTTAATACTAGTCAAGTGTCACATCCGCCCAACAAAGCTTAGCCAGCAATTATTTGCAATGAAAACAAGGTCATTTCAGGAAGGGGAGGAGCAGCAAACGGTTTCTCTATTTCTGTGGGAAACTATCCTTATCCGCATCACCAAATATTTCTTTCTTTCTTCATCCCCTTTCTTTTGAGATTCCAAACAGAAAGAAAACGGAAAAGGACAGAACTTTCACCTGTAAGTGCGGGAAGAGGGGAGGGGTAGAGAGTTCTGGATGGAGGCCTTTCTCTGTTTCCTTGCTGACTGGCGCCGTAATTTATGGAGTGAGCGTTTCTGGTCGTCAGCTTCCGCATGACATAGCAAAAGATGTAACGACATATAATCACAGTGTGTTCTATAACTACGACAACCTTCGATTCCCGTTGTATCAGGAAAAACGGAGCCTATTCCAATACGACAGGGTACGCGGAAATTTCCGAATCGGAGAAAAAGGGACGACGGAACCTGAAGACGAGGGCAATTTTCTGTTGACGCTGCGAAAAAGGAGAGTGTTGAGAACAGTTTCGAATGCATTTATAAATGCATGCGGAATAAATATCAAGTCGCATGTGTAATAATGGAGTGCATTTTATGCAAAGGTGACGTCAACAAACTCATAGGCAACGTTAGTACGAAAAAAGCAGCACTCACCAGGAGCACGTATTTCCAATCCGAAATCGGCAGTACTCGCCAGTATAACTCGACTTCAAGACATATTCGTGATGTCGCAATCTAAAATTATCCTGTTTTTTTTTTAAAGACTTGGTAAAAAGAAATCGCCGAAGATTACTGAAACTTTTTCGACTTTTGATGAGAAAGGTCCTGAAATTTGCTGTACAATTATTTTATGTCGCAGATGGGAAACGGGGCCAAATCCACCAAACGAATGCTTCAAAACTCACCTTTCTCTGCCGGCCGATTGTAAAATTCTCGGAACGGTCCGAATACATTCCCCCGATTGTCCCTGCATAGGAATGCTCACGGAATCGTTCACGGCTTTCGCAAAAAGTGAGAAATTGCCTGCGTTGAAGGAAACCTGAAAGCAGCGAGCCTTTTGCATTCGTCATCGGACCTGGGAGGTGAGTATACAAATTGGATTTACGGGAATTTGCGTCATCCATGTTCTTTAGATATTATGATAGGTGCAGCTATGTGCACATTCCCTTGGATCTTCACCAATGCATGTTTGACGGTTTTCGTTGGTCTCGAAATCGTGACTTTTCAAATTTCACGATGAACATTTTTCACACAATATTGCAGATGGTTGGTCCTCCCTCCTTTGCATCTGGCCACAGGGCTAAGAAAAAGCAAAAGCGCAGTGATCGAATGAAAAACAAGAATGAAGTGAAAAAAAAAGGTTTGATTGACAACGGAGTGATTTTGATGGCGGTGAATCGCATTATATAAATTGCCACTGAACAGATCGTCTCCGTGGATCCTACAAGACAACAACATTGAAGAAAAAGAAATCAAAACCCTCCAAGAAGAGCATTTTAAAAAGAACGAAAAATGTAAAGGATGAGGAGGAGGAGGAGAGGGAGAACAAAGGAGAAAAAGTGATAGATGAGAAGGCGAATGATATAGTTTCCGAACATAAGGAGGGGGTTAGTCGAATCCTTACCCTAGTCCGCCCCCCCGGCACACCAGGAGAGAATGCTTGCGTGCATCAAGAAAAACTTGGTAATCGTGATCAATCGCTGTAAAAATAAAAAAATAAGACTGATGATTACGATGACTATTATCAAGAATCACCGCTGCGATGATAAAAAACTTGATCAGTGTTTCGTTTTTGTTCAAAAGTGAATGCCTCCTCCCTCAATCGAGCGATTAGAAAATAGGACGATGATAATAACAACAGCTGCTGCTGCTGATGCTTAGGCCCACAGTCGCTCCGCCGAAATACAGGCAAAAATGACTGCACATGGAAATCCCGGAAAAAATCACGAGGAGGAGGATTGAAAGAATCTAAGAAAATCAATGCTGAAAATCGATATAACCTCGGTGCACACATTCATAGCAATTGTGAGTTCAAGCTTCAATGCTTCAATAAGATGCTAGATAATGAAAAAAGGTATCTGCAAGAGGTGGTGCTACGATGTATAAATATCTGATAAGACAGCCATTCCCCCCCCCCCGCTCTCTCTCTCTTTCTCTCTCTCTCTCTCTCTCATACACACACACACATGTTTCCCCATCTACAAACAACAAACATGGCGTTGATGGTGTAGATGTCAAAAATAAATAGGGTCCTCCTGAGTACCTTTTGTCTTTTTCTGTCGCACAGGTATTGTGGGAACTACGCAGTGATCTATCACTCCTATTCGCAAGCTTATATTCTATACGAAATCCATGCAGCAGTAGCATCGATCATTTTCGGGTTGGAGAATTGTGCGCCATTACCCAGGTGGACGAAAGTTAGAGGACATAACTCCCCCCTCTCCTCTCCACACATATAAATAATATATTTGATATTAGATATCTGCACATTTATATTGACCAGTTTCTCAATTATAATTATTACGTTTAACCTCGCACCTTTCTTGTTTGTATTTTTCCTTCCCCATCACCTCGATGTCACCCCAGGCTATTGCTGCACGCATTCGATGACCTTAACAACGCCGAGGAGTTGAAGAAGAAACACCAGAATACGTGGAGAACGGACCATGATCCTCGCTTCCGACAAGCTGGTATGTGTACACTAAAGCATGGTGTGCATGAAATGATGATGACGATGACGATGACGATGGTAGTGATTTAGAAAGATTCATAATGCCACAAGCACTTGCTTTGGGGACATTGAGATTACAGTCACTATCGATTTATGTGTGTGTCTGTGTGTGGGTGCGCGTGCAGCTATTTGTGCCAGCACGTCCCTCTTATCCGCAGACCCGGAAGCTAGCCCTTACACTGTGTGGGACCACGGTAACACTAATAAAACAATACAGAAGATATATCATTCATATACATAAACACACACACACACACACACACACACACACATTCGTATCTATACGACGCCAAGTATATAAATCCTATATACATCAACCTGAGCATGAAAGCTTATGGCAGCGGCAGCAGCAGTCCGAAAAACTGTATATATATATATATATATATATATATATATATATACACATAGAAGCCTTACTGCTATACATACATACATACACACATACACCGCTAGGATATCACGTCGGCCAAATCACCGGATTTGTGAAGCTGCTGCTCACGCAACTGGGCATTTCCCATCTCAAATCAGAGGTCATAGTCGCCCCGTCTCAGAGTGCTAGAGCATTAACACATTCGCTGAACGATGTTCATTCTTCAATGTTTCAGATCGTAAAGCTATGTAAACAATATGATAATGGCAAGCCACGCTACCAGAAGCCAGGGAAGCTGCTACAGATCTTCGTCAGAAGGGATATCATCAACAGCGTTGCATATGCAGCACAGCCGATGGTTAGGAAATCTTGAAACACCATATATGTATATGTATGTGTATTTGCATATTTGTATTTATACAAGATTCTCTCTCTCTCTCTCTCTCTCTCTCTCTCTCTCTTTCTCTCTCTCTTAACTCTTCTCTCTTTCACCCCCCCCCCACCCCCCCACAGACATTGCATAAAAATGTGTATCATTTGTTACTATCGCAGGGCCATCCATGCCGTAACCGCCGAAATTTGCAAGCTCATCTGGCAAAGAACGTTAAAATCCATGGCCAAGTCAGGGTAGAACCTCAACCTACTGTCAGTTGTCATGTGGAAAAAAGACACTTCTCAGCAGAACAATCACGAATTTATACATACTGCTACTGCTGCTACTACTACTACTACTACTACTACTTGTTCCAACTACAAGGTACTTTGCCATCCCAAGTTCTTCCTTCGGCCAGATCTAGTCAAGATATTTCCCTTTGCAGCCGACGAGGGATATCACAAGGCCCGTGATGAATTGCATGGCAAGCTCGTGTCGCTCATACTCAAAGCACTCCGCTCTCCCGGGAAGCGAGCTCGATGCTTTGCAGGGATACAACGCGCGCCAAAAACAAGCTGGTACACGTTTTGGAGACATCCTACCTTGAAGGCGGGAGGCATTAAGGTGCTAGCAAACACAGATGACGATGATGATGACACTAAAGACAACAACACCAACAGCATCAGCAGCAATATTAGCAGTATCGACGCACACGTACACTATATTTCCCAAGATGAAGATCTCAGGATTGAAGTGCTTTGAAACGTGGAGATTATTGAATTGTGTCGCCTACATGAAGCTGTCTCTCACACAATGCCTCCCCCCCCCCTCCCCTGCCCTTTCATACTACCACAGGTCAAGTCATCAAGCGACTGGGATTTAGTATTCGGAGCATCATTCCTTATGTTGTGTGGCCTAGAGATAGTTCTTTACCTATTTGGATGGAAACGCCGTCCGATTAAAAGCTTCATTTATTCCCCAATGAGGCACCTAGCCGGGGAGGTCATATTTCCGGTGATTAAGCAGGTGGGGTGGGGGATTGGAGAGAGGAGTCTTCGCCTATTCAACTCCGCTATGTTCTCCGACCTACCAGCCAAGATTGCTGAAACTGCTGTTGTTATAATCGCCAACGTGATACACGTGGCGGGAAGAATTGGACGCCAAGTTCTAACCGAATCTGTTAGATTCTCTGTGCACGCGGCCGGATATCTGGGGTCGAAGCTAATTAGCACAGCTTGCGATTTTGCAGTCTTCGCTTGGAAATCAATGTGATGCCTACCCCGAACGATCAATAGCTAAAGTTGAAAGGCAGTTGGGGCATGCCTGTTTAGTTGTGGGGGGGGGGGGGGGTGGATGAATTCTAAGAGCAAATCTAGAAGTGTGTGGTTAATCTAGTAATATGTTCAGACACTAATCAAGCCAGCTACTGCGTTTTTGCTCTGAGGTGATGATGATGATGATGGTTTATGTGTGATCTAGTGATTTTCAGCAAACAACGCTACGATGAAGACCGTTTGAATGTAATTGCTATATTTTTGCACACACACACACGCAGCAACAGCTAGACAGTCTGGACGGTCATTGCGACTGAACCTGGTGTCTACTAGTCAAACTCATCATGCCATCAGCAATTGGTTTTGACACTGTGCTGATGGTAGTCTAGCTCAATGGCGTTCCAAGTGCTTGTACATACTGTGACCGCCCCATCTATCCATAGCAATGGATGCACACAAGCACATCTAGACACATCAGACCTCAACAGCACGCACGTGCTCAAGCTAGCGAGCGTACTAGCGTAGACTAGCTAGCTAGTAGAGCTCAAGTCGTACACCTTGCTAGCTAGATGTTGTGTACATGTATAATCATATGTGCCTATCTAGCTATGCTGCACAAGTGCACATGATGCGCACATGCTTCTCTAGATTTCCACACATGCTGCTTGCACAGCAGGTCACCGCCATTTCCATGGATGCTGCTGCACTTGCATCACCAGCATGCACGCACGCGCATGTAGCTAGCCTACCACCACGTCTGAGGTTACGTTAAGCGACAGCATTAAATATTCATCCGGCGTGTTTTCGCTGCGATCTAGCGATGTGGAACAAACCCCTCTATTGCATCAGACTGCATGGAATTGTTACAAAAAATATAGCAGCTTCTCATGCTAGCATGCATCGTATAAACGCCTACTCCACACGCCGCACTTCCTTATTCTCGTAGCAAACGCTGCCAAAACATTGATCATTTTAATTTTCTTTTAATTTCCCCGACAGAACGTCGGAGCCACCTTGGAATGCAACCTACGAGAATTTGCCTAAACGTATATCCACGTCGCACTACTGCAGCTAGATAAATGCTTCTCAACAACTCAGAGTTTCTATTCATTCTTCATTAGTTTTGTCCCCTGCGAACATGCAGCTTCCAGACTGAGATGATGAAGGCAATACATGGTGGTGGGCAGGTTGCGAAATAAAAGGGGCCAGCCTTACTGCTCATCGTGCATCGAGCGACGATTCCGCTGCTCGAGAGTTGTCGATTGCAGCATTAATTTTAGTTATCCATTGATGGTTTTCCTCAAAACCCAGGCCTCGAAGGCCGTCGCGCGCTGTCAGAAGCAGGGGAAGGCCTTCCTTGACTTTGGTGGGAGTTCCTTGCCTCACAAGACAAATCCCCAGGTTCGCTTGCGAGTTAAAGCCGAGGTGGCTCAGCGTGTTGTCGCTGATGAATGCAGTAGCACAAAAGCAACGCACTGGCAATGAGAATCTCACGAGACAGGCTGAGGCGATGCGAACAAGCTGTTTTTGGAGATTGAAATGAACTTTCTTCTCCTCTTCCCTCTCATCGTCATCATCATCATCATTATCATCATCGTCGATATCCTTACTTATATGCAGCTACGATTGCTCGCATCAGTGTTTCGCTCTTATCATACTCCTGGAACTCCATCAGCGTATATCTATTGAGAAAGGAAAAGAGAAATTAGAGAGAGAGAGAGAGAGAGAGAGAGAGAGAGAGCGAGAGAAGAAGATGAGGCTGAAATCAACACCGCTAAGGCAGTTGCAGTTGTAACATTGAAATGCAGCAAATCAATACAAACACAAACACACACACACACACACACACACACACACACATAATATACATACATACGTGCTGTCTATCTACTGGCCATGTATAGTTCTCTCATTTCTGTGTTCCTTGCATTCCCCCCCTCCCTCTCGATAAAGTATTACCCCTTTCCTTCTCAAAAGGCTAAGATATCATATTGGGCGCTATACAGTACTCTTCCTCCTTCTCTCCCCCCTCCTTCTCCTCCTCCTCCTCCTCCTCCTCCTCCTCCTCCTCCTACTACTACTACTACTACTACTACTACTACTGTTATTACGCGAGATTGCTTCCAATCTGAAGAGCACACGAATGGTTTGCCCTACATAATGATGATGGCCACGCATTTGTTTGCTGTATCGTATCACAGTATGATGATGATCATGCATTTGTGCTACTTCATCTTATCAGCTCGCAGGAGAGGGGAGGGTTGATCGCATACGTGAGCCTTCACGATGGCAAAGGAAATAGAACGTATTTGACATAATATGCAGCAAAGCACGATGATCGGTCATCAAAAGACGAGGCGAAAACTCTGATGGCGATGTGCGCGAATATCACTGATAGTTCATGAATTTGGAGTGGTCTAAATTCAAATGTATGCGTTCTCGGAGACAAAGCGTGACGAAAAAGTAAAAATTGCAGAGAAAACAGCGTTTTTGGAACAGTATGTAGCTTGAGTTGGTGTTTGTTTGATTTGCATCGTGAGCATGCGTAGGTAGCATAGCAGGAAGTGTCTTTGTACCCCAGTTTGCCGACAGCTTCATCGTATCCTTCTTCAAAGATTTGTAGAGCTTTCTCGTTATTCCCGGCCCTCTTCATGTTCATACCTGAGGTGCAACGAGAATAGTATATATATATATATATATATATATATATATACACAGGTGTGTGTGTGTGTGTGTGTTTGTGTGTTATTTTAAAGATAAGTGTCCCATGCTATCTTCAAGGAGCGGCTTGTGACAACCAACTCGCGACTATCTTTTTTTCTCACACCGATTTTCGCTCTTTCAATCTACTTCCTCTTTCTCATTTTGATAGCCAGGTTCGTGGCATATCCTTATCATCATTATCATCACCACCACCACCACCACCATCATCATCATCCTTAGCATTATCGTCATGAACGTAGCGTACACACCTATTGCCATTTTGCAGAAGATCTTGGTCCTAATCAGGTTTTCGTTCGCATCGCTGGCATCACACACAAGTTGTTGAGGTAGCATTGGGGAGTGCTTCCTGTCGGAATTGAATCCAGGCTGCTCTTTGCTTGGCGCAGAAGCATTATATCTAACAGCCTTTGAGCGCTCTCTCATCCGTGCTGGACCCCCGCCTCCCCATATACCACTCTCCCCTCCCTCGCCGTCGCATTGGTCATCGGAGTAACAGTTTGCATTGATAGCTTCTGAGGATTTCCTCATCCTTTGCAAAAGCGGAGGGGGTACGGTTTCTTCGTGTGACGAGCCTAGAGAACCGCAACCAGCACTACTCCGAGCGACATCGTGAATGTTGCTTTTATTGCCGTTTTCATTGAAGATGTCAGAGCCGTTAAGGCTAAGCTTGTTCATCACACGCTGAAGAACATCCGCGGCCTCTTCAGTCTTATTCAGACCCGAATACGCAGTACTGCGAAGAATATCGAGATGAAGCTGCTCGCTTTGGCTGGGCGCTCGTGCACTTTTGTATCTGGTGGTAGTGGTGGAGGTGGTGGTGATGATGACGATGATGAGAGAGGCAGGGCCATGCTTCGTGTGTAGTGTGTCCAAGTGTATGCATGTATTGGTACTAATGCAGTGTTTTATTCAATTATGCTAGTTTGTCACCGTGATACCGGCGCCCAACCTTGCAACAAGATCCGCAGTTCTTGCATAGGAGCTGTTTGCTAATCCCATATCTCTCTCCAGATCCGCTAAGCTGAGCAGCGTAAGGACATAGTGGTCGTGCACAGGGGAAAGCGTGCGGTTTCGAATCTCTAAGCACTTCTGGAGACCCTCTCTAGCTTTGGTGAACCTGATTGCCATGGCGAGGTCTGTAAATATGATGTTTGTGAAACATGATTGTCTGGTGAGAAGCGTAGATCAGAAACATGACACACACACATCGTTCCATACTTTCTCCCTCCCCTTTGGGCCAGAGAGCGCATGTGGAGCGACTGGCAGGATCGCTCGTGGTGAGGGCCTAGAATTCGGAGGCTTCCTATTTTTTCACCAAAGCAACAATGCATGCGGGCTGTATTACTCATTCATTCTTATGCACTCTTCTCTCTTCCCACCCTCTTATCTTCGCTCCATAGACAAGCCTATCAACCCACCTTGGTATGCAACTTCAAAGTGTTTCTCCGCCTCTACCCACTCGCTCCTATCCATACTTACCTGCCCCATATCATAGGCCCGCTGCAAATAATCGATCTCGTCGATTCCTGTGGGCCCCGTAGATTTAAGTTGAGGAGGGGGAATTAGACTCCTTTCTGCATCAGTCTTACTGATACTGATCCAAGTCCATAGTGCAAGGGGCAGGAGGATAGTGAGGATAAATCTTTCCGAGCACCGCCTCCATGGCCATCGTTTGCGTGGCGTAGTGCGAATCATGGCACGTAACCATGTGGAGAATGCAAATCGGAATATCGTCGATTTCGGAGAAAATTAGAAAATATATTAACCGGACTATATCTAATTAATTTCACAAATACTATAAAAAGGAAAATCCAAGTATAGAGAAGAATGTAAGATTCCCGATATAAATGCAAGAAACTTATGCCGATAATATCCCAAATTGAATGTTCTAAAGTTGGTAAAATTGGCATGAATTCGCAGAAAAATGCGGGAAGGTATTTCCGAAATTAGGACCAGCATGAACAATCGAAATTCGCTCCGAACGACAAAAAACCAGATTGCATTATGTGCGACAATGCAATTTTGTTGTCGTACTGAAGAATATCTCTTTGTGCCATGACCGTTGAACTTAGTCGGATTCTTGAAGAACATCTTCTTAGAAGGATAGTTTGGATTTTGGTGCATAATTCGGAAGATTATGCCCTAAATTCGATAGAATCTCATGCAATTTTAAATAAATAGTCCATCACCTGAAACCTTAAGAGCTGAATAAGGTAGGGAATGGAGTCGGGAGGTGTATGAGTGAGGAAAGTGAAAGGCGGGGAGAGGGTCAATTCCGTGACTAACAGCCTTATTCTATATCAAAGGCATTCCAGGGCCTACAGATGAGCTTAATTAGCGATCCCGTCACCGCGCTACTTCGCGATACTAGACAGGAGTTCCAGACTCAGGGAAAAGGTTGATTGTTGTTTCCGCTGTCATCACAACTTCCTTAGATTAAATTATGCTGCAGATGAGGAGATCATCTATAGGGCATTGGAGTCCATTCAAGATTCCGAGGTGGTTATGAGGCACACAGAAGTTAATGTGAAACAGCTTATTGAAGGTAGAATCCCTCAAATATTGCAGTTACAATGCTAATGCAGGGAAGTGCCACATGTAAATACCTGTCCAAAAATCATGATTACTCTTTTCTTTTGAAATCATTATGGGGTCTTTTTCACTTTAAGAACCCGGAAATTCAACGTAGAAACATGACCAGGCGATGAACCATGGAATAGAGATCGATGAAAATCGAAGAGGCCCATCACCATATTAATAATATATTTTCGATCAGATTTGACTTCATCTGTCCAATTATTGGAACATAAAAACGGCCAAGATTGGGAAGAAAAGAAAGCGGAAGTATTTCAAAACAATCCCCCTTTCCTGACAGAGCATATAAACTACACACACACACACATACAGTCATTTACTCACATAAACGCCATAGATGTGTACTGTGAAGAGTCAACAAAATGTTCTGATATGTTGGTAATCCTTTCTAATATGGCTAACGGTACTTTTACTATTACTGCAACTACTGCTGCTGTTACTACCACTACTACCACTACTACTACCACTACTACTTTTACGAATTATTAGCTGGAGGAACGAGAATCAACCGTCAGCTCCGATATCGCTGCTATGAAGACGAAGATGGATGACCTCACACTAAATCGCCAAGGAGAGGAGCAGTATTTACAGGTGACTTTCCCAAAATTTACGATAAGCGATACATATCTTTGGGGCTGTCGCTCTCGGGAAGAAGCATCCACTACTGTTTCGAACATAATCTCATAGCTTTCGTCAAGCTCGTCGCGCATACATGAAACTGCAATTATACAGATATTACATGTTACTCATCGTCATTAACGACGAACATAACATGAAGCAGTTTTATATTTCTGGGTGCGATGATTTCTATCCTTCGCCATTCTCCACAAATCGGCCACGATCATAAAAATGGTTTCTTCTTGGTGCAGAAACTGACGGAGAAGAAAGAAAAAATGTTCGCTGAGAATGAATCCAAATTGGCGGAGAGTCAGAAAAATCTGAAGAAGAATACGGTAATAATAGGTGAGACGTTACAATAATGATGGAGATGGTCATGATGGTAGTATTGCCCACTGTAAGCATAAATGGCTTCTGTTTCTGAAAAGAATAAATATAACTTTGTTTACCTGTGCACATTCTCTTGGTTGTATGGCAACGGCTGATTGCTCGAAATTAAATACCCAACTAACAATGATGGTGATGATGATGATTATGATGATGGTGCTGGTGGTTACTTGCATCAGGCGAAGTTAAATGTCTACAAAGTCATCACACATATCGAATGGAAAGGCTTAAAAGATGGCACAGCTCACTTGATGAGGAAGAAGGAGGGTATACCCCCCTATTATAATGATATTTGATGCTAGTGCCTCTGATAATGTCTGTTACGCACGGCGCACAATCAGAAATGATGCGTTACGGTATGAAATGAAGGACTAACGAGTGCTCTAACCCACTTAGTGCGTCCCTTCGAACTCAAGGGCGATAGTGAATTTGATCAAGTAAACGACCTTTGGAACGTGATGTGGGAGGACCACTGCTAGTGCGTTGTGTCGCCCTTTCAACTGTCGAGACAAGACGACGAATCCACAACATCAACGAATGTGGTCGTCATCGATTCAATGGCGTGTTGCACACCTCTAGATCTAGAGATCTTTAGGTCAATGTCATCGGTCATAAGAACGTTACATAGCAATAAACGTGCATAGCAACTATGCTATCATTATAAACTAGCATAGCGTTAAATATTGACAAATCTACGTTTAGATGATAATGATGCATGTCTGGAGATGTTTAGATGTGAGGATGCATTGCCCAGTTGTATCATGCTAATCTCTAACTTAAAATGCCTACCTAGCTACGTACATGTCTAAATTCTGCTCGAAAACGCCAAGTCGCGGCTAGCTTCCGAAGTCCACTTGAATGCCGCGCAATCTAGCTAGCTAGCAATATGTCACTAGATCACATCCACAGACACCGCGATCGAATGCTGCGCACAGTGTACTAGCTCAAATGCATCAGAATATCTAGATATATCACAAGCTAGCAAGCTCACCAGATAGAACTAGCTAGCTAGAGAACAATCTCTAGATCTAGAGATTTAACAGAGAACATGCTAAAGCATGCTAGCTAGCTAGTAGCACTGCTAGAGCATGCATGATCTAGATGGTTTGTTGAACTCGAATGATGCTTGCGCAGTCTAGCAGTACTAGAGTAGTGCACTTTTTGCCGTGTATATCTAGCTCTAGAGCTAGCTAGCTAGCTAGCTAGTTACATTAGGTCTAGCGCAGAGGTCTAGAGGTGTCTTGTGCTTTCCAACGACAGATGAGTGCGTGTATCGTTGCTTAGCTAGCTAGCTATGGATCTAAAGATCGTGCAGCTAGTCTAGCAGCACTCGAGCACTCAGCACTGCTAGCTAGACTGCTGCTATCTAGCTATTGCTAGCAGACTGCTAGACTGCCACACACCGAATCAAGCACAACAACAATGCAATCTAGCGCAGTCTAGCAGTGTCTACTGGGCTAGATGTAGCAATCTAGCAATGCTAGATTGATGGAATGCATCAGTCTAGCAGCAGTGCACGCCAGTGGGCAGTCAATGCATGCAAACATGGCTCTAGAGCTCCAGAGCTAGCTAGCGCCACTAAACAGCTCTAGAGCCAGACAGGCAAAGCTAGCAAGCTCTAGAGCTAGTAAGCATGAGCACCAGAGCGTCTAGAGCATGCATAGCTAGCTAGGTCCATGAATTCGCTAGTTCGCATTCTAGCTCTTTTTGACAAAAATGGTTGGCACCCCTCTGATGAAAGCTCTCAATCTCTAGATCTAGCAATGAGAGCTTTCAGAATCAGCAAAACAAATTGAAATTGGATCAAACTTTCTGAGTCATCTAGTCATGCCACTTTCTAGCTTTTTCGGATTCTGGAAAGTGTGACCGAGTCGATCACCGGGTTTTGACCAGGCTAGCAGGTGTGAACTCTAGCTGGCCAGCAAGCTAGCTAGCTAGCAAGCTGCTAGCTAGCACTAGAGCATGCAGCCTGTTCAACGAACTGCTGTTGTCCTAGTGTTGCCTAGTGATCTAGCATGGTTGCGGGGTATCGCCACAGATCGTGTGTGCCTCTCTAGCTCTTGTCGCACTAGCACACATGCACACACACTAGCTAGCTAGACACATGCTAGCTGTGCACATCTAGACATGTGCACATCTAGACATCTAGATGTTCTAGTGTTGTTGCATGTTGCACGTGCATGCACTGAAATGCGTGCATGTGACACGATTCGACACATCTGATTGCATCCATCTAGCTATACATGCTAGCATGAACATCGACATGAAAATGCGAGGGCCAGCTCTAGAGCTAGCTAGCTAGCCAGTGGGCGTGTATGAAATGCACTAGAGCATGCGCGTACCCAGCTTGCTCTAGAGCTAGCCAGCTTAGATGCTAGATATAACAAGGCGATGATCTGCGCATGTTGTGCGTTTTAGACGCAAGCTAGGTCATCGTCAATACAACTGCAATCATCATCAGTATCAACAACTCTAAGATTCTCCTTGCTCGCAACGGCATCTATGAAACTGATTTCATCATCATCATCATCATCATCCCCACGTGACAGTTCTCCAAACTCCAGAAAGGAAGTGCCTTGAATCGTGTAGTTGCAGAAACACGTATCACAATAAACGATTATATGCTGCGAGCAAAGAATCTATGCACGCGCGCACACACACCCACACACACACACTAAACAACAACAACAACAAATAAGAATTGAATCTAAAATGCTTCATGTCACAATTACGAGAGCTTCGTTTCTTTAACGGCTTTATTAGGACTGGCACGCACATCGATTCGTTTCGCTCTGAGAGTGATACATCTTACTATTACTTTAATGTGAAGAAAAAGAAACAACTGAGAAGCAAAAGCGGCTTGAAAATAAACAACTGCTCACAGCCGTACGTTCCGGCTAGGGCATGCTGCAGGAAAGCAGGCCCAATCCGTGTTGTTCAGTTTGAGCAATATGTCTCACGTAAGGGTTTTTTTTGGCGCAAAAGACGAAAAAGAGATGGTGGTATCTCTCACCGATATGACAATAAAACGCACTACCCTACTATGCAATGCAGCAAACGGCCAATTACGAGAACAATACGCATCATATGCTCGAGCCAACGACTCGTATACAAATGTGAAGTAGCATATCCATCGCCAACAGAATGCTGCATGCCGTGGCACTATTTCATTATGGTGTGGAATACTACCCCATTCCGAAAGCGAGCGTTTTGGACGTCAGTTCAGCCTGTCTGTGCGCAGGGCTGCGTACCAGGGAATTGTACAACAATTGCGTGTTTATATAATATATGAATAAATATATATATATATATTTTTATATATGTAAAAATATGTGTGTGTGTGTGTTTGTGTGTGTGTTTGTGTGTTTTAAAGAGAGAAAGAGCGGGAGAGAGAGAGAGAGAGAGAGAGAGAGAGAGAGAGAGAGATGATAGGAGAGTATGCAAGACCGCATATAGAATAATATGATTCAAGGATTGGTAAATCGGTGGATGCAAACACCGCATATAGAATGATATGATTGGCGGATAACGGATTGGTAAATCAGTGACGCATTTCATCGTCCTTCACCTCGCTGATGCGGTTAAAATCAATGAACAAACGAAGTTTCCTGATCATCAGCATTGAAGCACGCAATTCTTCAAATTAGTCATTGACTATATCGTGAGTAGTATATTGATTAACAGAAGCGAGCCAGCGGCTGCTCTGTCGCTCTTTTGTTTACTGTGTGTGTTTCGGTGTCTTTATGTGATTTATCGTGTGCATGTGTGTGTGCATGTGCGTGTTTGTATGTGTTGTGTTGTGACTCATTCACCGCTAAGAACATCGCTTAGAATATGCGTGAGAGTCGTCTCTCTGAAGCTTATAACCTACATCAGTATGGGGTACATTACTCAAAGCTAAGATCCCAAATGAATCTTGCATTATGAGCTATCATTCTCATTGTCCTTAACATCATTATCATTACAATCGTCCATCTCATCATCATCATCATCATCATCATCATCATCATCAATAAGATCGATAATCAATCGCTGGTGTTCGACTATTGACGCTCTACTTGTTTCTTTTGCGAGGATTTGCCCTCATTAGACAGCACCGCGTGCAATGCACGACCTAATGAATCGTGTGGTTTGTTAATAGCATGAAAATGCTCTTGAATGTAGAATACATATTCTTAGGAGTTTTGTGTGTGAGTGTAACAAGCTCCAATCATTGCACGAATACGATATGTACACACACACACACACACACACACACACCCATATTTATATATATATATATATATATATATATATATTGCTCTCGACCAATACTCACACGTGTACACATTTAGACAACTTGTTTGGAGGGGGGGAGGCAGCACCTAGTGATGTGAGAGACTTGTTTATATGCATTGATTCTGCAAGAGCGACTCCTTCCACACCAGTTTCCTTCCAACACGAACATCATCACCTCTTTGCCTCTTTCATCAATATCCCTCCTGGCACTTGCCCATGTCACGTATATATCCGCTAACACTATTGGCTCCTCTTATCGTTCATGCTCAATGATCTCCAGCTACAATGCGCATTGACCCCCTCCCCTCTCTCCCAAAGAATAAACAGACACGCACGCGTAGAAAGATAAAACTTATGTCGTGTATGTGTGTGTGTGTGTGTGTGTGTGTGTGTGTGAGAGTGTTTTCAACTATGGCATCGTGTCAAACACCGCATCTTAAGCAGCACCACCTTAACATTCTCACTCCCTGCGAGGTCCACGAGCTGCAAAATCGTCTTCGTCGTTGCATCCTTTTGACCTATTTCGTGCACACGTAGAAGAAGAAGGAGAAGAAGAAGAAGAAGAAGAAGAATGTAATGAAGATAATCAAGATGCTGAAGAAGAAGAAGGACAATAGCAACAAATCAAACATCGCCCTGCATTATAGAATGCTTCTCGATCATTACTCGGCCATTTTACTATCCTATCATAATCAAGTACATTCTTTCACCAAAAAACTTATTAAGACCTCTACTACCACCACCACCACCACTACTACTACTACAACTACTACTGCCGTACTACTATCACCCTTTCTCCTCTTCTATCATCATAATCATCATAATCATCATCATCATCATTGTCATTCTATAAGTGTGGTCTACTACCGTTGTGCAGCTGGCAGTGGATCGTGAACACTTGAGATATATTGTAGGAAAATCGAGGGAGAGAGAGAGAGAGAAAGAGAGAGAGAGAGAGGAAGAGATGTATCGTCGATATATGCCGGCAAACAACGATGATACCAACCAACAACAAACAAACATAACCACAATTAGAAGGAACCTCTAAAAAGCAACACGCAAAAGAATCATCGGAGGAAAGAGAGAAAGACGGAGACAAAACCCTCCCACACATTTGCGGGTGTTTTTAAACATGCGAATAATAGCGAAGAAAGAGTGTCTAGTTTCTCTCATATCACCAAAAAACGTTAGATGTATAGATACGGTGGAAATTGCACAGGCTCACACGCCATTGAGGGTTGCAGTAGGTAGCATATATCCTCCTTTCTATTACTATGCGTCTACTGCTTCTAACGATGAAGCTGCAGGTGCTTCACCCTACCAGAATGGCTACGAGAGGATGCATCATTCATACGATGTGCGCGGGTTATTCGTTTGGAATTGCCCTGAGGAAGGATGGCGGGGTTAGGATGAAAGGATTGTTCACAACGGTGAGCTCTGGCTTACGAATGTTCATGTCTCTAAGAAAAAGTATACATTGAATGAAGCAAAATCAACCCACAGAATCAATGATCTTCATCGCTTCTAAAGCCGATCTGAATACACATTGAAAACAGCAGGCGTTTGCTATCACAATGTACTCATTGAAATGAAAAGGCACACTAAGGCACACGCCTGCATCAGTATGCGGAATGGCTGTGATTTGAATTGTCAATCCTTCTCCTCCTCACTTTCTGAATACGAAGCGAATATGTCCCCTCCCTTTTTTTTTCCATCTCTCTCTCTCTCTCTCTCTCTCTCTCTCTCTTTCTTTCTTTCTCGCATTCTCATCGTTTTTCTCCCCCTTATCTCGTGTGCATGTTATGCTGCTATTGAAGCAACAACGACATACATAGATCTGCAAACATCATCTCTGCCTCGCTCATAGCATTAACATGGCGCAATGTAAACATCCTAAGTTCTGCTACAAAGTAAGAGTGCTCAGAGACAACTACCGAATCTCTGTCTTGACCATTCCTGACACCTTATTTGGAGATGTAAAGTTGTTTAAAGCACGTTTCAAACCTTATTTTCGTTTCAGGAATGTTGTATAAAAACATAAAACCGCATCAATAGACCCTTGTTACCTCCCCCCCCTTCTAGCCTTAGGTGCAGCTGAATCGTACCTCGTGGGAATGATTTTTTTTAACAATTTTAAGAGGCTGACGAAGGTGCCTGTGCGTGCCTTGGAGATCGTACAATCTGTGAACGAAAAGGAATGATTAAACAACATGAAGGGTGAAAAAAACATCAAACCATGCTTGATTTGATATGACAACGAGTGCCATATGGCTACGACTTCAAATGACATCTAATGGGGAAGGTGGGGGGGGGGGAGCGTAGTGAGGGTTGATTCAATCTTTTCCCAAACACGTATTGATTTTTAGATGCTGTATGGAGGGGATGGTGTTTGGTGTAGTCGTTTAACTTATTGCAGTATATCTGCACATATGAGACCTGAGCAGTACAAAACAAACACACGCACACACACACCCACACACACACACGTGCAGCGTAAAAAAACATCCAATTCAGAGATCGAGTGACCGTGGCTTGAGTAAACTCTATGCTCAAATTAATCGCTATCTTAAGATTCAGCGGAAATATTGTTGATATTGATGTTGTTATTGTTGTTATGGGTGCTGCTGTTCTTGTTGTTGTTGTGAGGTGTCGTTTCAATCCATGGAATAAGTGCTATTAGTTATCATAGAAGTATCATTACTACCCAGATTCTCGATTTGTACCAATTCTTTCTCTGCAAAACTCGAAACAACTGCTCGAGTATTCTGGGCAAGATGCCTTTGTTGTGGCCATCCCCCTCCCCTGTTATCGTGTGGGTCTTTCCACTTCCTAATAGACGTACCAACTCTTCAGAAGAAAGATGAAGGAAAGCATCGTCTCAGAATTGGTCGATAAGCTCTTCGTTGGGCTGCGACTTGTGTTATTGATGATGAGACACTTGTAATTGAACAAGCCCATCGTATACCAGCTCTTATTTCAAGTTTGAGGGCATTCGGCCAAAAATCTTGCCATAGGAAAAGTTAGAATGACCTGTGTTCCCATAGGCGATTATTGCACAGTTGTAACCACAAAAGACAGATCCCAAAACCTGAGAGAAGAGAGAGAGAAAGAGAGAGAGAGAGAGGGAAAAAGTGAGGGATTGAATAATCATCGTATTTAAAAAAAAAAAAAAACTTCTCTCTCTTTTTCTCCCCCCCCCCCCCCTTCTCCCTCTCTCCCTCTCTCCCTCTCTCCCTCTCTCTCTCTCTCTCTCTCTCTCTCTCTCTCTATCTCTCTCTGTGTGTGTGTGTGTATGTGTGTGTGTGTGTGTGTGTGAGTGTGATTTTCAACAACAAAAATTGATATTGCTTGCAGCCTCTAATGCACAATACCCTACCTCTTCACCAACACGCTTAAACACATCACGTTGCGTCGCCTTCTCATCGAAGCATCGATCGAAGATGGCGACCCTCTCCCTTATCTTGGAAGAGGCCACAAAGAAATGCAAGTCAGAGTGGACGAGGCTTATTTATACGCGTGTACAAATACAAATAAAGAAATGTATTCTCAAACAAAAACGTGGGAATGCTGCTCAATGAAAACATAACAACGTTCACTTCGTATATCGTATACATGTGCACACGCACACGCACACGCACGCACACACGCACGGCCACTTGCGCTTTACCCTCTCAGAAGGGCCTCCCCCCGTTGAAGGACGGTGCAAAACGGCCATATTATCACCTTCTAAGCTCAAGCATTTCTCGTCCATCTGCCGCAACAATAAGACAACAACCGAATCATCATTGACCCTATAATGGATATTACTGATATTATTGATGTTATAGTGAGAAGGAGGGCGGGGGCGGGGGGGGGGGGAAGCGGAAAGTGCAGCATCTTCCAATGAATTGACTGTTATTAAAGAAACACATCGTCTTTCTGATGTCGCTACAAAATGAGCTTCACCAACCTCCTTCTCATCTTTAGTAATGAATGGCCTGACGCGAAGATAAACATTGACTCGGTCTACGATGCTGTCGCTCTAAGGAATGGGTTAAAAGTCAGAAAGAGGAGGACGCGGGGGGGGGGTAGAAGGGAGGGGTGGCATTTAAACTATTTGCTTTTTCTCGAAGCTCTAATGATCAACGATTTGCACACTATGAAGAGTATATAGCGTAAAACTATAAGAAACGAGATATTGCATATCATTATACTATCTATCCGCCACCTTTTGGAAAGTACGGCTCGATTTCTTGTTGTGCTGTAGCATCTGGCTCTCCTTCGCCGATTTGATGGCGGGGAATGTGGTCTGCGACGAGAGATCATTAGCAGCAAAGCAATCAAAAGTCTATTAACAGTTGTGCAGAGCGAGCGTTGTTTGTGGCCGACTTGCAGACTCTGCTATTCACGCAAGCATTTTCAAACGCGATACGCACACACAAACACACACACACACACACACACACATATATATATATATATATATATATATATATTTATATGTATATATGTGTGTGTGTGTGTGTGTGTGTGTGTGAGTGTGAGAGTATATATTAACTATGAATACGTGCGAGCGGGTACCCACCTCACTCCATTTGCGAAGTTGCTTTGCCGTGTCAAACATCACGCGAGCATATAGCAGCTCTGGCGACCCTGTATACAAATCCCACACAGACTGCAAAAAACGACAGACGAAGTCTATCTTATCCCTCCGATTCGAGTAGGAATGCTAAGTGCTCAGTATCCCAATGATGAAGCATTTTGCACATGCACTTAGCTGTCAGTACCTGGTTTTTTCCCTCATAGATCGTGATGTCGTGAAGGAAGAAATGCTTGACATATTCAGGGCCTGATTTCTTCACGGAATCGATGATGAGGAGAAGGTCGTTGAAAAGCAGCAGATTCACCGAGGCGGCCTAATAGTTACATAAATTATGTGTGTAGAAGCCCATCAACTATACCTATTATCGGTGTGGGGAGGTGAGGGGGGAGGGATGGTATTTTAGGATTGATATGGTAATTTTTTCCACCGTCAGAATTATAATCATTATTTTGAAAGGAAGAGGTACAAAGCAAAGACGGTGCTACTCCTCCTCTTTAGCATAGAAGCAGAGTTTAACCTGAGACCATTTCGTCTCGTCTATCTCTCCTCCAAGCTCTTCGGCCTATTACGTTAAATACGATGCATATTATATGTCTAAACATGTGTTGTTATATATATATATATATATATATATATATATATGTATATTAATATATCTCTCTCTCTCTGTGTGTGTGTGTGTGTGCAATTCGTATTAGCACATATGTGTTCTGTCCTTAGATCTTGTAGGCATGGAGGCAATTGTTCATTACATAATCTACAAAGAGAATGATGTTTGACATTGCACGCTCGCATCATTCCTGAGAGGCAGCAGCACACCTTGAGAAACAACACATCATCCTGCCTCTTAAACTCTCTCGAGGGCGTCAGTATTTGAAGCTCCGAGGGAGTTCCCAGCAATGTAGTCTTGAATAATATCAGTCAATCTTCCTTTCATCAGATGCTCTCAAATGCCCCAATCATAGATTCTACTACTACCTCTACTTCTACTTCTACTTCTACTACTGCATGCTGCTACATGCACTATCACCTGCAGAGTAAAGAGCTTTAGCGAGTTGTCACTTTGGCGCTGACATTCATCAATGGCCTGTTTTCAATACCAGTTTACGTGAATGCGAATGGGTGCTTTATGTGTCATCATCGTCCTGGCGAGTATTCGTTTTGCAAGATTCGTTGAAGCATTTCACTTCTCAAAGTCAGCATCATCAGCACTGCTAGTGATATCGTATATCTCTGACCTTCGTCACGGAGCGAAGCTTTTCGAGGGTAAGTTCCAATCTTGGTAAGTGCCTGGTGTGGATTTGGATATATATATATATATATATATATATATATATATATATATGAACCCACTCACGTATTAGCACACATGTCATTTGTGTATACAAGATGTATACATACATGATATTTAACGACTGAATTTGTGTGGGTCGCTATTAAATATCATAATATGTACAGATTTTGAGAGTGATTTAGAGAGATGGGGGGGGGGGGGGAGAGATGGAGAGAAATGACAACTTACAAATGAAGCAGTGGTGTTGATTTATCTAGGCTCTCCAGAAGCAGCACGTACCTTGAAATATGAAGTAGTGTGTTAATACACACTCATAAATCACTCACACTCAATATTAATAACCAAATATTACAAAGGAATACTACTTTCAAATGCATTTATTCTATTCGATTTTTTGTGCCTTGTACCTCCCCCTCCCCCCCTCCCATCCTCCTCATCTTCGTCTTTCTCTTTTTCCTTTGTGCTTTTTCACCTCGGAATTCTCTGAATGGGTAGTATGAGAAGGCTAAATATTCCATGCTGCTTGTTTCTTTTGCAAGCCTGATGATCATCAACACATTACTCGGTGCTCTGTCTCATATTTGCCAGTAATTATGTATATGATATGATGAATTTAATTATTTATTCATTTATATTTATACACACACACACATATATATATATATATATATATATATATATAATTGATAACGACATATTAGCTTGAAGGTGGAATGAATGACGTACATCTGTAATGAATCTTTTGAGCGTTTTGCTTCTCTTTATCGACGTTGAGATGTCAAGTGCAAGCTTTGGGTAGTTTTGCACATATTGGAAGTACCTAAGAGGGGGGGTAGGGTGTATAGCACAGGCACAGTCACACAGTTGAGCACACTCTCATCGAATATCATCATGAATGTCCTTTTACATCTTGAAGTGAGCTCCGTACTCGTGAAACAGCTGGATGACTGAGCGAGTTGGAATTGCGATGATGATGATGATGATAGTGGTGATGATGATGATGGTGATAATGATGGTGATGGCGATGAGGATGATGATGGTGATAATGATGCTAAGGAGGATGATGATGATGGTGTTGATGATGAGGATGATGATAAGGATGATGATAAGGATGATGAGGGGGATGATGATGATTATGATGATATGGCACCTGCCCCTTCTGTCTCTTGCTGTGCGAGCATAACAGCGGTGTCAGGTAAGTGAACATCGTTCCCTATCATACGCAGCGACGTATGCATGCACGCATGTGTGTGCATATGTGTGTTTGTCTATTAATCAGCCCTCCCCATGCACTATCAGCTTATACATCGCTATCATTAAATCGACCTGGAGAACAAGCAGTTGTAGTAGTAGTAGTAGTAGTAGTAGTAGTAGTTGTAGTATCAACTTGATCATTTTTAACATCTCTCTCCGCCCCTCCTCCTCGTCCTCGTCCTCCTCCGTGTACATTCTCATTCTGACCTCTTCTCCCTGCCCCCCCCTCCCCCCCTGCCGCAGAGCTACTAGTAGCAGCTGCTTGCTCTCGCTGCTTTGTGCGGGTGGGAGAGTTTTGCGGTGTTGTCCGGCGCTTGGGAGGAAGCTTAGGCGAGTTTCTGGAAATGTACATAACACATTCACCCAAACCGATGAATCAATGAGCAAATCACGTGCATATTTCACCATCAACTGGAAGTGAGGGTAGTAATAGACACTGTCGTGCAGCACCTTTTCTGCAGTTGTAGAGACTCTTTCAATGCCTTAATCCGTTGGGGAAGCTTTGGAGCCGCAGCCTTGCTCTTGCTCTCCCCGCTCTCGCCGCTCGTTTTGTTTGGCGGAGGAGGCGCGTTCTTACTAGGGGGCGGGGGGGGGGCGGCCTTTCGTGGGGGGGGGGGAGACTTGCTGTTATTTCCTTGAAACTTTGAGCGTGAACGTCCTAAGCTTCCTGACTTAAGCCTCCACCATGATGCTACCCAGGACCATATTGCTTGTGCGGATGGAAAGGTGGTCCGCTGGTGGCGGCAATTGGAAAAAGACACACACACAAACATGCAAACCCCCCCCCCCCCCCCCCCCGAGAGAGAGAGAGAGAGAGAGAGAGAGAGAGAAGGATAGAAACCTTCAATATATCTTAACATCCATGGGTTTATACAACGCAAAACCAGATGTATCTTCTCTATCGTACTCCCCACCCCCCACCCACTCCTCTATACCCCATTTCCCTCAACCCTACTCTATTACCATCGGTGACTTTGAGCGAACTCGTTGATTCGATGATTTCGTTGCTGACATGTACCCGCTTCTTGCCCTTCCGTTTCTTCTTGCTTCTCCGTCTTATATTTGGGGGGGGGGGGGGGGGGGGGGGGGGGGGGGGATTGGCGTTTTTTATCATCGAGCTTATGTCTTTATTGCGACTAGTGAAACGTGCAAGAATGCTTTGAAGGATGAAATATTTCATGATCGAGGCCCATACCTTGATGTTTCTTCTGTTGTTGTGCTGCTGCTCTTGCAGCGTTCTTCCGCTCGCGTTTGACAGTAGCCAAGATGCTACCAGCTCTTGCTTTCAGATCCTAACACCCCCGCATGTACGTGCATGCGTAAGCTTACCAGAAAAACACATCAAAGCAACATTGCGAAAACCGTTATGTATCTATTTTCTTCTCGTCGTCGCATCACCTGGTAGAGACGTTTGTGGAGGACTATGAGAGTCTCCAGAGCGGCCATGGACGATACGAGTGTCAGCTGTGGGCATTAATAACAACACAATAGCGATTGTCACGACGAGGAGGATGAAGGGGATGAAGAAAGAATGGTATTCGTGGAACAAGGTGTTATTCAGGATTGAGCGCGCCGATTATAGTTCAATCATTATCAACAGCGTCATGTGTATTATATCATTTCGTGATGACGAAAGGGCGACGTAGCGTCATTTCCATGCAGCCATCAGGGTGTTCTCTCTTTTTTCAATGTGCTTTGATATGTTGTAGTAGAAAGGGAGAGAGAAAATGATGATGAAGAAGAAGAAGTTGATGATGATGATGCAGATTATGCAAAACGACGACCTGTGTAGACTTCTGCAATTTCGTCTTGAATTTAGCTTCAATGGGCATAAGCAGCTATATATATATATATATATATATATATATATATTATTTATATATATATATATTATTTATGTATATCTTAATATAGTTATACAGTTATATCAGTAAGTCACATTCATTTCTATTGATCAACACAAGAGCTCTACTACATCGGTAAGGAGCAGCTGTAATGAAGCGACGTATGTATCCTCTGTATGCACAATCTCGTTCACTATTGCCCGTCTTGTCTACAAAGAGTAAGGGAGAGGGAACGAGAAATGCAGATGGTAACGTATATAGATGACTTAATTCTGCTGATATCTCCGTTGGAATTGAGCTGTGCGCGAATGTATAAGTCACTACCTTTAGGAGCGATTTAGACTCTACTGGCCGTTGCTGATCAGGTGGAAACATATGATTTGATGGTCATTACACGCTACTTTGCTGCTGGAAAAAAAAACGACTTGGAGCTTCCAAGAACTCACGAATAAGGAAGGCAGATGTTTGGATGTATCAAGGTGATATGGTATAGAATGTATTCATGTACTGTGCATCCAAGCTAACTTACTCGCTTCGAGTCGTTCCGGGTTGAAGACGAGTGGGGCGAGGAGGAGGGGGGGTTGTTCTTGGTTTGCCCTGCTGAAGGAGGAGCCTTCTTTCTCGTGGCGTTGTCCCTTGAGTCTAATGAGCGGGAAGTGCTTCTCGTGGTCAAAATCGGATCTGCCGTATTCACATTATTCGGAGAGGATTCCACGCACACAAGCCCAGAATAAATGTGCATCTTTCTCTCTCTCTCTTTCTCTCTCTCTCTCTCTCTCTCTCTCTCTCTCTCTTCTATATATATGTATATATACATTATATTATAATGTCATTGTAGTGGTTTGGCCGTAATTATCATTTTCTATGGTAAACAATGCCGCTTTGAACTACTCTTCAGGTTTCTAGGAGATGATGCACTGGTGGGAGGGCTGCTCGGTCTAGATTGAGACTTGCTCCGTAAGGGCGAGAGAGTGCGGCGTGCATGGCTGCTTTTATCGAGGAACTTTTGCTGACGATTAAAGGCATTAGGTTCATCATTGTTCAGACCGTATAACACTCTTTTAAGTACCCCTCTCCGAGAGAGCTCCAACTTCTTATGAGCGCTGTGATAAAAAAGGTTAAGAGCACGGATCAAGATAAGTACAGTACGGCATAGTCGAGAAGAGAGGAACAGCATCCGTCAATATTATATATATATATATATATATATATATATATATATGTATATACATATTTATATTATACCTTTGAGGCCGCGGAGGCGGGGAGGGACTTGGCTTTTTCCTCCGACCGGCAGGTGATGAGAGGGGAGGGGGAACGTGCTTTGGCGGATTGCTTCCCGACATCTTTCGCAACAGAGCAACGCCATAAACTTACTTCTTCAAAAAATTAAGTTGGCAGCAAGGAATATTCAACAATACCTTAGATGAGTTTTTGGGTGAAAGATTCTGCCTTGGGGAGGAGTTCAGTCACCAGGGGATAACTTCCTAGCCGCGTTTGGATGAATAACAAGCCTGTCGTTCAAAATTTGGAAAAAATGGAGCTCGCTTTCGTCTGAGAGGGCGGCCAGCAACTCAAACTTGCTAGTTCTGGACGCTTTGTCACAGAACCTCTATTTGCTCGCACTGGGTAGGCCTTCCTATAAGGATGAATCAAACAAATTGCTAAGGAAGCTCGAGACGAATGTTGTCTGAGCAAGGGGTAGTCTCGTTCCCGAGGCAATTAATCAGTTATTTGGGAAATTGTTTTGCGAATTTTCCCGTGTATTTATCACAAATATTTCTCTAAAACCATGTCGTAGACTGTGAAAGGGCAGTCGATCGGTTTTGCCGACGGCGTTGCGGTGTCGTAGCCTAAGAAAGAAAACCATGCGGGAAACATCAAAGACTCGAAGAGACTCTGTGCTCAGCACATCTTTCTGACCCGGAAATATATCGGGATGCTGGAGTGCCTGGGAAAGTGGGAATATTTGGATTTTGTAGATGTCGCAATGACAAAAAATACTTGTGTTTTATCTCGACACGAGGTCTTAGAAAATGCAATCGACTCTAGACTGGGATGAACGCTGCGAAAATATCTGTGCAGCACTTGCTCACGGAAAAAGCGAGGTTTAGGTTTCTGCGACGAGAACGGCTTTCTGTCTCTGGTGGAAAAACGGCGTCGATTTTTGTTCAATATTACTGTAGTTAGTTTTGGATAAACCACCTGCATTTTCATGGGTTTCCTGGGTTTCCAGAGTTTCCTCCTACGAGATCTTCTTCTGCCGAAGATGTGCTTGTCTCCCATGTGTTTCATGCTTATGTCGTGTAATTTGAAACCGCAAATGCTTGAAATTCGACAAAATGAAAAAAGCGTCCAGTTTTGTTCAAGAGAACGGCATTTTGTCAAAAACGGTTTTTAGTAGTCTTCCTGGACAGATTGTTAAATTCCACATTGCCGCTGCGGTTTTTGGGCAATTTATTTCCGGGACAAGAACCATGGCCGCTTTCATCTAATTCATTCCTAAAAGGATACCCAATTCATACATCGCAGCAAAGGAGGACACCATTTCGGCTTCGATTGGCACGTACCCGAAACTCCGGTTATTTACGTCGCTTGACTCTTCCAGCTACACAGATCCCGGCGGCGGCGAAATGGGGAGGGCGGGTTGAGGGTGCAATTATTTTGACAACTTGGCAACGTCACAATATTGAGGAAAATAAGTTGTCGCAGGATGAACGAAAATGGATGGCATTTGAAACAAACGACAGCTAATAATTCTCTCGTTCTCGACATGAAACAGCATGGACACTCACTCATTCCTTGCCCGCTGTTCCACATCAGTGCGTAGGGAATAATTCCATGAAAATCTAATCATATTTTATGAATTTATGTCAAATAATGTTGTCGTAGTATGGAAAAGGATCATATCATTCACCGCATGTACGAACTTAAAACCTGAAATACCCGAGAGAGGCCTCTTGGGGACATGCATCTAAGGGGGGGGATCTTGTTGACAATTGTCTTGGTACAAAGATGATTTCTAAAGATGATTTCCAAAGCTAAGAATTTTGAGAGTACCAAAGAAAGCATTGGTGGATGAGAAAAGAATTATTCAAATCTGCAAAATGGCCTAGTTATTTATCATCACCGTTTTGTCATCATTTCCTGTACCAAACATTGTATGATGGCCACATCAATCTTAACCTTATTTTTTGTATATTATTCACACATGACAGAGCATTCTTCTGTTGGTAAATCCTGTCGACCCCGCTGGAAAGCAGCTTCCGACATCCAAAAGCGAGGTCGACAGGCAGAATGATAACAACGAGAAGAACCCGGTGACGCCAAAGGCAAAGCCCAATGATCCAGAAGATTTGGAATCACAGGAGTGGTATGATGAAGTTACGTTCGAAGATACTTTCCGCGATGAGGACGACGGTGAAGAAAGACATTTGAATCATAAAAAAAATGACAACATTAAAACCGGCGAAGAGAACAAAACTGCGATAAAGAAGGAAGAAAGCAGGTATGTGTTGCTAGAAAATCGAGGGAGTGATTCATTATCTTGTATTACGTTCTGCCAATATATACGGACTCATGGGCAGTAGGAAAGTAAATATTTTTTGTATAAGATTATTTCACTTTTTTTTAGGGGAATTTTCCATCGCCTTGTTCATGCATTGGGGTTCTCACAAAACGATAGGAGAAGCGAAGGAGCACAATCGGATGATGGTATTAACAGAAAAATTGCCGAAAAAGTAGCAGAAAATTTGCACATGAATACAAATTAAGTGAGAATGCGGCAGCTTTTTGACTCTTGAGAAAACGTCATTTTGCTTTCTCCCTAATTTTGGAGGGAACCCCCAAAGCGTGGCAGTTTGGTGGAATATAGCGCAAATAAAATGCGTGACTCTTTATCCACGAAAGAAGTCATTCATGTTTATCTATGTTACCGATATTTACACAGAAATGAAATCATCTGGTGAACAACCTGATCCTGATAACATCGAAGCAAATTTAGCATTTTGCGGTATAATAGGAAACCCATCTCGTAGAGAGTATTCAATTCTTGGCAATTGTGTCAACCTGGCAGCCAGATTAATGACACACTCCAAAAAAAAGCGTGGAGGAGTTATTTGTGATGGAGCGACATGGCACATTACCCGTCAAGATCTTAAGTTTTATTCACTTGGGAAGTTAACAAAATCTCAAGCGTAGAGTTGAGGAGTGTATTTCATTTCTTGCAAATCAAAGGGCCTATTCGTGTAGTTTACATTTGCAATATTTCTATCAGACACGGCGTGTGCATCCTCTATGTGGCGGCGGCGGCGGGCATGGCCATAGTCCACACAGACACACTCCTCATGGCCACGCTGCCATAGTCCACACAGCCACGCCCCCACCCCAACTCCGACGCGATCCCCCACTGCAACCCCTACCCTAGCGCCGACAACCCGCTCCCCTTCTTCATCGCCGAAGACTGACCGGTAATGATGATGAACAGCTAGAAGAGAGAAGAAGGAGAGAGAGTGAGAGAGAGAGAGAGAGAGAGAGAGAGAGAGAGGAAGAGTTCGTGTGGTACGATCAACGAATATGACGGAACAACAATGCACAATTTCCGGTGGCCCTCATATGTAGCTTGCTCCTCTTATCATTAGTGTCTTCATTAGCATCTTCATCATCAAACTCAATTGATGTATCGTCTTTCGTCTATGTATAGGCCTACCATCCACCCTACCTCTGGACATCCGTATACACACATCCCTACGAGGACTCCAACAACTTTGTCCCCTTCCACTTTATCTCCTGCTACCCAAAGCCCTTCATCGTGCTCCCCCTCGACTCGATCACCATTAACATTTTCTCCTACATCGCTTTTGCCTACCTCACATTCTCCATCCTCATGCTCCCCAACATCTATTGCACCATCAACGCTGTCGCCGACTTCAATGTCGCCTACAGAGGTTCCAACTTGCAATCCCACTTCTATGTCTCCGGTTGCTAAAACCCCGACTCTCTCACCAAGTACGGTGTCTCCGACAACGAGTTCATTTAAAGTCTCCCCGGTACAGCACTAGTAGGAGGAGGAGGAGGAAAAGTGGTAGCAATAGTAGCTATATTTGAAGAAGGGTTAAGACTCTTTGTAGTCACGCAATTTTACTGATATCGACGATGTTCCGCAGGTAACGGTGACCCTCCTCGCGGCTTCCTCGTTTAGTATCTGCGAAACGCACGTGACAGTAATTGCACAGCTTGGAGGCTTTGCGGGAAGAAATAGGAGGTGTGTCTTCTGAGAAACGGTTTTAGCCCGATAAAACTCACCTGACGGAAAGGCCAAATGTGTGCATGTGTTCAGCGTATCGTGGGAACTCATCCACAGCGGCGGCACACCTTCATCGCAGCTGAGTTCCTTGGAAGAGATCGAAGTGGTCTTTGCCCAAGCAACACAATCGTCAAAGGCAGTAGTTTCCATTCCCGTTTTCATCCTCACTAGTGGCTACGCGATGAAGATTCGAGTGAACGTGACCAACTTCTTGAACCAAACCTCTTCTGCCGTTCATGTCATTACAAAGGTGTTTCTTCTGAAAAAATGTACATCACAGAACGAACCAGGAGGGCATGAGAATTTTGAAAGAATAAGAGATTTATTGTTAGATGTGATAGACATCAACGTCTCCTCTGACCCCTTCCGCATGTAATCACTATTTTTTTTTAAATTTCCTTCTCTTTTCTCTCTTTCTTCCCACCCATTATTTCTCTTTATTTTTTTCTGCAAGCTTTCCCTTTTTATGTAACGAGTCCATGTCCTCTCTCTCTCTCTCACTCTTTCTCTCTCTCTTCTCAATAGCCTTACACATGCTATCATCGTTTGCTTCTTCCCGAACTCTGAGTTCTGTATTATATGATATTTCAGGAGAGCAGCGCGCAACCGAGTTTCATCCTCCCAGCTCCGCTGACCATCGATGCGGTACCCGTTTCGGAAGATTTCCGGCTAGAAGTCCAAGTAGTCCCGCCAACCTGTAACTTAAGCCAGAGCGTCCAAACTACGCAGACGATAATTGCAGTTTCGCAGCGGTCCGCATATAAGATCAGCGGCGGGGGCACCACCACCACCAACAGCAGCACAAGCCACAACAACAACGGGTTGGTATCAGTACCCCTTGTCGATCCGACCGCTGCGTACCTCTATGTGCCTGTGGGAACGCTCACGGCAGACGCATCTTATGAGTTCGAGCTAAAAGCGTTCGCAGCCACGGTCACAGGATCTGCTGTGAGCGCTATCGCAAACATCACGTTCAAGGTCCCATCCTCCCTTTCTTCCTCAAGCACATTTTAGAGGCTTTTGCCTGCGTCGTCGAACATGAGCCCCATTTAACATACATACCATTCTTATTTTTAATTTTGCATGCTAGGTCTTCATAGCGTCTTACCCTGCGTTGGTATCTGCGATCGATGGTGGCGACCAGCGGGAAGTAGTTCCTAACTACTTCTCTCCGTCTGGAATGATGACGGTTGTCTTCGACGCCAGCAGCTCCTACGATCCATCGCGTGGGCCCAGTGGTAACAACTCGCACCTCCGCTACGCATGGTTGCTAGTCGATTTGGTCTCGCAGCAGGTTGTGCCTTTGCCCACAGTCTCTTCCGCATCCTCCATCCTGTCGGTCAACGCAAGCGTGTTCGTAGCGGGAAGGCTCTACGAGGTGCGCGTCAACGTCTCGTCCAACCCTGATGGTGATGCTACCCTGAGACGCACAAGCACCGCTACCCAACGGGTCCGAATCGTCAATTTTGGCACACCGAGCGTCAGCATCGACCGACCGCCTGGCGATTCATCGTTCGAAAGAGGTCCAGGGACCCTCAATATTGATACCGATCTGCGTCTCGTCAGCCATGTCGTCCACAGGTCCTCCTCTTCCTCCTCATGGGCCCCATCGTCAGGGAGGACCCTGCGTTACAACTGGACGTGCCAGGTTTCCACGGATGCCGGGACAGAGAGCTATTTCTTGGACCTCCCGTCGTTGCTCTCGCCCTCCAACATCACGACGGCGGCCATCGGTCAGAGCCGCTAGAACAGCACGTACCTCCACATCCCCGCCGAGATGCTACGGGAGGCTTTAGATCCTTCGACATTCACGGCAGGGGTTCGGACGCAGCTGTCCTTCCAGCTGACGGTCACAGACACCGCAGTTCCTTCTAATCTCGCCGGACGAGCTTCGTTTGTTGTCGCTGTGAACACCCCGCCGAGGTTAGGGAGCTGTTCGGCGAACCCGGCGAGCGGCTACGCGCTCCAGACACAGTTCCAACTTGCATGCGAGGGGTACGAGGACGCCGATGTTCCTCTCACCTACTCATTCTCGCTGATCATCACCGATGACGACAAGGACGTTTTGGGGGACGGGGGGGGAGGGGGCACAGAGTCCACCAAACGGCTGGTTTCTCTCTGCGGCAGAAGACGCAGCGGTTACCTTGAGACCCAGCTCCTCGGGCCTCTGTTGTCACAGTCATCGTCAGCCTCAACCGCCACGCGGGTCCAAGCCTCCATCTACGATTGCAACGGCGCCGCGGCCCATGAAGAAATCAGGCTGAACGTAGAGCCATCTCCAAACAACGTGTCCGTCGCCGCCCTCTCTCGTGATCTTGAAGGGCGAGTGCAGGAAGGCAGCACGCAGAGTTTCGTCGTCGGCGCATTGGGTGTGGCGTCGCTGCTGCTGCACAACGCAGATGCGGCCGGCCCGACCTCCAACGCTACTAGCGCCACAAGAGGCACCAGGATCTCAATCCAGGAGGCCATTTCCACGAGAGAGAGTCTCCTGTCTCTAGTCGCGGAGGTGAGCCCTAGCTTGCAGCGCTCACAGCGCTCACCTAGATCAGCAGTGCAGAGCTCTGCAAGGTCCCTGCCTCGGGCAACTGTCGCGGGGCTTGTAGACCAGCTCACGGACTACCCCGAAGGGAGAGCAGTGGAAATATCCAGCAAGGTAGGAGGTCACTGGTCTGAAAAAAGACATTGAAATCATCAATGGGGAAAGAGGGAGGGGAAGAGAGAGACAGAGAGAGAAAGAGAGAATTGGAAGAAAGAGAGAAAGAGAGAGCTTGCTGACCGCCATCGCTGATGCACATTGTTCTGCATCCATCATCGGGCAGGTCACAGAGCGGACCCTCGCGATACTTTCCAACTTGAGCGCTGTTCCGCCTCCTAGCTTGGCAACCTCCGCCATCACCTCAGTTCTCCTCGAACCGAACATCAACGATTTCGTCGCTTCCTCAGTCAGTTCGGTGTCTAACATCGTCTCAGCGGTAACAACGATGACACGTATGAGATAACCCCCATACGCTGCGACCAAAGAAGCTGTTGAGAGAAATGAGCGTGAATTTTATCGGAGCCTCAACCAATCGCGCAAACTGCATTTCGAGGAACCTCGTTCAGCCGCTAATTGGAAAAAATCGATGGTTCTTGCCGTCCGAAGAAGACACCCCTGGATGTCCATCTTCACCCGAATGCCCGGAGACAATATCGATTCAAAAAAACGAGTCATGATCCTTTCCCTTCTGATTTTCAACGCGGCTGCCGTGTGCGCTCTCCTGCTGGGAACAGAACAGAAGCTTGGATTCATTCGTGGAAATGTCGCAGTGGCCGTCGTGGCATTGTTCATTGGGTTTCCACTGCCATTCCTGGTCGTATCTATGTTTTCACGAGAGACACCGAAGGAGTTCAGAATGGGCTACACGCCGCTTGGCCTCGTGGCGGCGATACCTTGGTTGTTCTGGGTCGTTTCCGTGCTCATGGGAGAAATGGAATACGATTTTGGTTTGCAGATCGAGGATGATGCCGGGGGGGACAACGACATGGACCAAGAACGTGTTGGAGAAGGAGACGACGGTGATGATGATGACGATGATGGCAGAACCGGAAGGCATAAGGAAGATGAGGGCATTTTGGTGGTTGACCAGAGAAACACAGCAGCAGTTCCAGCTGCTGCTGCAGCTGCGTCAGGGGCCGTCGGGGTGGAAGCAGGGTTGGTCGGAGCGAATGCAGGTAGGAGGTACAAAAGGTTGCAAAGTGCACAAGCCTTCAAGAGCACCCTGAAAATGAATGCCGACATGCAGTCCACGTCGGCTGACGACCCAAGCCAAGGAGCGACTGCATCTAAGATGAGGTCATCGGGTAGTGTAGAGAGCTCACGCGGGACACGGAGTCTAGACAGGATTGACGACTTTAACAGCAACCAGAACTTGTTGTTCTTGCGCACCACAACCAGTCTTGGCGTGCCCGCCAGTTCTACGTCAGAAATGAAAAGCAAACGAACTAGAACCCAAGCCAAAGCGGGGCAGTCTTGGAGAACAGATCCGTTAGATGTGGAAGAAAACGGTACCAAAACGGTCGAATGCTGCTGCGGGCTGATGACCCTCATGCGACATTCTAGCAGACCGTCTTACAATGAGTGGGTGTTGAGGGACGTGGTTGCCGCAGCGATTTGCGTGGTGGCTTCAGCGGGCTGTGCTTTCATAGTGCTTGTGCTGGGACACCAATCCATAGAGAAAGAGGGAACGGATTGGGACATTGTAGCGACTTCCCTGCTCACATGGCCGCAGGACGTTGGAGCCCGTCTGTGCACGATCTTGTGGTTGGAGGCCGTCTTGACAGGGCCGTGGCTCTACGTCATGTTTCCTTGCTTCATGGTGTGCGGTCTTTGTGCCTCGGGCACCGAGAAAGGTGTCGTCCCTGGGACCGATACCAAATACACTTACCGCTTCGACACCGACCGCGGCGTGTGCAAGCTAGACAGACGCAACTTTGTCGTCCGGGCCTATGACCAGGCGAGGAACGTCGGCGTGCAGCGAGGCTGGCGTCTAGCCAGACTGAATGGCACACCCGTCTCCACCAAAAGCGATGCCATTCGTGAACTCAGAAGAATTCACGCACTGCAGCGGCACTTTTACGCCACGTTTGAGATCACTGAAACAGCAGAAACGAAAGATCTGAAGGCTGGTCCTGGACAAGGTTTGGAGCACACTTCACCCTCGTCGCATCGACTGTCGCTGTCATGTCATGGAGACAAAGATGAATGGCCACCGCCACACATTGACACGCTGCGGGAGAAAGTTTCGAACAAACTTCGGAAGCAGCGAGCTGACGAGGAGAATGCGCAGAGACGAAATTTGGCGCCACATTCTGATGGGCACCACGGGTAAACGGGTTGTCATGGTGATCAAGGAGACGTTGCATGCCACATGCACGTTGCCCCGGCGTTGAAATGTTCATGTGTGGACGCATTGTTGTCTAGCTAGCTAGTCATGTGAGAGCGAGCGATGCTAGGATGTGCCAACGGACAAGCCGTAGCATTTCACTGTGTTGTGCCTGATCGCGAATTCATGACAAACTGTCTTGTTTTGTGACACACGTTTTACCGTGCTGGCGTGTGCAACAGACATGTCGAGCATGTGCCCAAAATGAGCAGCAAAATCCATGTCACTCTGCCACTGCTAGACTGTGCTGCGCCGGCTCACAATTTAGCAACAGGATGCAAGGAATCATGCATTGATACGTGTGCAACCGCCTGACGAATTTGCGGTGATGAGAGATTTGAAATTTTGACGATGTTTGCCTGTTTGGTCGAGAAAACTTGCAAAAATTTCGCAATTTTGCCCGCATGTCACTGCCATTGATTTGTCTTTGATTGGCCACTTGAGATCTGCATCTTGTCTTTGCTGTCGGCAAGATTGTGCTCGATCAACCTTTACATGGAATCTTTGTTCACATCTGCTGCAGAATCGCATCGCATTCAATTTGGTTTATTTTGGAAATCTTGATGACCGCTTTGAAAACCTCAGCTGTCTTTGTTGCGCACTTTTGTGGTGCAGACATTCTCGTTTCGACTTCACGTTTAATTTTTCCTTTGGAATCTGCGACAGTTTCAACTGTCGATGTCTCGAATCATTCAAGCTCCTCATGATCATCATTGTGGCCTTTTGCATTTTCTATTTTGATGTCATTAGAATCCTCAATCTCCATGCACAGTGGAAAAAAAGAGAGTAGAAACTAGGTGGTTGCAGGTCACAGTGAGGGGGTAGTTTCACTTTTCGTTCGTCGTGAGTTGGTCGGTCGGGCGGGGGTTTTGGTGCCTGCTTTTGCATTTTGAAAAGATGATGACACTCCATGAAAATATGCATCAGGCAGACAACAGCACGTTTCGCTAGCAGTCATGGCGCGTCGTGCTGTGCTGACATGTGAGAAGCTATTGAATGTTTTCTTTAGATTTTCATGCCGGCTTAAATTCATCATTCACGTATAGGACCATTTCATTCGGAAGCCATAATAATCTATCATGCTGGCAATCTGAAACACCGTTGCGAATCATTCCATGTTGCACTCCAGCAGCAAGCTAGTTCTTAGTTTGGGGTTTTGTCTTCACCACCGTATTCCCCTCTAACACCGATTGACAAGCGAGTCTCCAGGTCTAAGCAACAACACGATAAGACTGCACTCAGTGTCCTATCGATGGGAATTCAAGAATCTTAAGGCTATCAATCTAACTGGCCAATGTATATGTTTTTCTTCACCTGCGGTTTGTTCTTGAGCTTCTTGTTTTCATAATCCGATCTTTCGCCTATTAGGTAAGTGGCTATTCAGCACTCTTCTCGGATTTAATACAATGATACGCAAGAACGTTACGTCCGAGCACCTTCAATAAATCTTTGTAACGTAAAAAAATGTTCCGCAAAAAAACCATACAATTTCTCTTAACTCTGGTCGGATTCAGAATCGACGCAGTTACATTTTCATTATCATATATAAAATTCATTTATATGCTTGTTAGAATTATGTTCTGACCACATCCACTATCGACATCCACGAGACAGGTGAGGCAAGCTCCCTGACCCCCACAGTTCATACCCTTTCCCCACCTAGAAAAAGCGATCGTGAGCAGCAACTTCACGAACATGCATAGGGTCGTGAAAAAGATTGAAATTCTCATCATATTCTTTTTGTAGTCATCATCGTAAAAAATTCTGGATATATATGAATGCTACCAGTCGTAGACGTCGACTTCGTTCTCTAAGAGCACGTCTCGAAGAATGTCACCTTTTTGGGCTAAGGGGATTCCAGCAATCAGCTCATTCATCAATGTCACCAAAAATATGATGCCACAAAGACGAAGAATCAACTTTAAAGTTACCTTTGATTTCCTTCTCGGTACCATCAGGGTCAATGACCTTCAAAGTGACTGGCTTGCCAGCGAAACACTTGATAATCTCCTTTTCCCCCCAACGACGGCTGAGGGGACGCATACTGCGTCTCCCAAAGGCACCGGCATTAAGACCTCGAGCTAAGTATGGTCGTATAATCTGAAAATGCAAAGAAATTTGTTTGGACGAAGCGTTCGAGGCCGAAGATGAAGCAATTACGTCCACACACACTCCCCAACACACGCCCACAGAGAGGGAGGGGGGGAGACAGGATGGCGAACATAAAGACAAAGTACCCGCCGAGACACACTCTGAGGACTGAGACTCAATTCCGGTCTTTGAAATCCGGTCGCACTTATGGCCATTACGACGAGAATAGTCACAATCGTACATACTGCAACAGGCGACGGGGAGGCGCGTGGTCCCATTATCGGTAGACGGGAAGAATTTATTTCGAATATCAATCTATTTATAAGCTGCGACAAGGTTAAATTAATGTCGCTCTTTCCTCGCATACACTTTCTCAGACCCTCTATAAATGCTAAATGCGAGCTCAAAATAGTTGTCGCAGATAAATATTTAATGCCGTTTTTGACAAAGTCTTTTTTGGCCGCACCGTTTAGGAAATATCCGGGACAAATTATTTACTGTCTCGGTCCGTCGACGATCGAAACCCCCCCCTTCTCGCGTCCCGCAGCCCCTTCGCTCAACAGTTCTGCCGATGTTGCGAGCGCTGACGACGCGTTCCCCCAAGGCTATGCGAAGCCAAGTGCCACGGCAGAGCAGCCATACACGTCACCTGTCCTCTTTAAGGTCATGCGAGCGCTGATGTACTGCTGCGGCGCCTCTTCGTCGTGATCAGTGTGTTATTTTGTTTGTTTTAGATGCTTGATAATGGGCCCCCCTGGAGGCGGCAAAGGGACTTTGTCATCAAGGCTCGTTAAGGAGTGCGTACATCCGAAGCATATACGCTTTAGGCCCGCATATATGCATATATATATATATATATATATATATATATATATACATAAATATTTAATTTATCAACTTGCTCTTCGTATTTCTCCACAGGCATTATAACAATAAGGTATGCACATAAGCCAGTGACGAGTGGATCTTGATCTTATCAGGTTTTCGCTAAAGCACTTCTCAAGCGGTGACGCCCTTCGAGGACATATCACGGTTGTTGATGAGCATCAACCATAAAAAATATGCATTCGACACACACGCCCCCCCCCCCCCCCTACACACACAGGAAGGAACTCAGCTGGGAAAAGAAGCAAAGGGTTTCATGGATAAGGGAGAGCTAGTGCCTGACAACCTTCTGGTAATGCGATTGATATGTAGTTTTAAGGACGAGTAGCTCTATACGTGCTCTCTGTCATCACCATCCTTGTCGCTCTTAGTTTGATCTCGTTTGTCACGAAGAACTCTCTTTGTAACATCTCCTCCGCTGTAGCATGGTGTGAATGGAGGGTATAGCGTGGCTGGTCTAGTGGCGATGCACATCCCCCCCTGCATCATCATCATCATCATCATCATCATCGTCATCTAATCGTGATCTATCTGATGGTGTGGTAGGTGGATGTTGTGCTTGCTCATGTTGTTGATGTGGAAGCTAAGACGAATCGCTGGCTCTTAGATGGGTAGGCGTGGCTATTCAACCATGTCCCGCACCTTAGACACACACGCGCGTGCGCGCGCACGCACATTGTATCAAAGTATTTGTGAAATCTTCTAGATCTCTTACAATACATTCCATTCATTAGCTTTCCTCGCACGGTGAATCAGGCTAAGGCATTAGATGAAGGTCCTCTGTTGTATATAACTCATACACACTTAAATTTAGGCTTTACACACACACACACACACACACACACACACACACACACACAAGTCTACTGATAACTATATATATCTATATACAAGTGTGTGTGTGAACGACAGTGTTGACGTTCGTGTGTGTGATTGTCCCACTCACATGAGGACTACTAACCAATATAAAATAGCGCGTGTTTCTAATACACATTAGTTCACTTGAGCGTAGATGAACAATTTCACCTTGCGGACGTATGAATAGCAGTCTATCACAGAACCAACTCGCATCTCGATATTCCCCGCGAGAAGGTATCACAGGCGTACGTGAACGGATTGCCTGCTGCGTTTCATA
>ADNK01002539.1:0-2500 GCA_000320545.1 Bigelowiella natans CCMP2755 | reverse complement strand
GGTTATTCGTGCTGCGAATCTCTTTCGAGAACGGACTGGTTGACGTTTGCAGTAGTTAGTTATAGTGGTTATTGCAGGGTGTGTAGGTGGCCGATCAGAGGCTGTTGTTGTAGCAGAGTTCTCCTGGTGCATTTGCATCGTATGCGTGTTGTATGCGGCTTCATTTGCGGCTCCGACTATATACTGAGTATTAGTATTTATTATGGGTGTGTGTGTGTGTGTGTGTGTGTGTGTGTGTGTGCAGGTGTCAAGCATGGATTGCGGATTTGCTTGAATAAAACAGTTCCAGCACAAGGAGGACTCGGGGGTGGGAGGTCGGTTGCCGTCATTTAAGGATTGCTAGTATGCATGTTTGTGTATGATGTGTTTGATCGTGAGGGCGATAGCAATGATGATGACGACGGTGATAAGGAATAAGTGCATTTACGCACTCCGTAACATGGACAAATACAAACACAACTGTCAGACAGAATAATATATATATATATATATATATATATATATATATTGATATATATATATATATATATATATATATATGTGTGTGTGTGTGTGTGTGTGTGTATTTGTGTGTGTGTTGTACGTTCTAGTATGCATAGGTGTGCATGATATATCTAAATGTTGGATCTAACCATATTCTCGGCTTGGATGTAGATTAACGATTCCATGTTGTATACTTACTGTCTAACAGCGCCAATGCAGCAACTACACTATGGGCGCTAAACAAGCTATTTGATTATCCCGTGACGCAAGCCGATCTTATCGACTGGTGGGGTGTGAGAAGGAAAGGGGGAGGGGGGGACGGGGGGGGATAGCACCATAGCGTCGTTTGATGATGATGATGGTGACGATGATGATAAACTTAACTTTTGGACTTTTCCCCTCTCTCCCTCTCTCTCTCTCTCTCTCTCTCTCTCTCTCTCTATGTGTGTGTGTGTGTGCGAATATGTATGAGTTTTTGCATCTCTTTCTTCCTTAGCGACGATCAATTTAGTGATGGTATAAGTACTACTACGACCAGTACTAGAGGCTCATCGTCGTTGTTTTGCAGGTCGGGAGAACTTGGCTCCGACATTACCTTCTTCTTGTCCTCAGGCACCGCATTTTGTACGGGGAGGGGGTAAGAAGCGCAAACGCTTATAGAATTTCAATCGACTACTACAGCAGCCTTTTTTTCATGATGATGCGCCATTCATGATGACATCGTTAGGTAGACTGCTGTGCCTTTGGAGACTACATCCTTGGATTTTGTTTGATTGTATCGATTTTTTTATTCACTGAAGGGAGATTCTTGAGTCCGTTCCAAGATTACCACAGAGGAGTGTGTATGTGATCAAGCCTGAGAAAGTAAGGTTTTCTTAGAGTTAAGCTGCAAACAGAAGTAGTACTCTTGCATGTTGTGCCGATTGATATTCATAATACACACACACACACACACACATATATATATATATATATATATATATATATACTATACCAATATATAAATATATATATATATATATATATATATATATATTTTTTTTTAATATCTCAATATATATTATCCGACTATTCCAGGGACTGTCTACCCCGTCGGTTTTTAAGAGCCTGAATTACGATGAGCTCTCGCAACATGACCCTAGGTGACAATATGCTTGTTTGTTTGCATGTGAGGGGGGGGGGGGGAGTGGGGGAGGAGGATGAGAAGGAGGAGGAAGAGAGCATGGTATATATTACAATCATATAATGAAAGAAGCAAAATAAACTTATCTTTTTCAGCATCATCTTATATAGTGGTAGTAGTAGTAGTAGTAGTAGTAGTAGCTGGGATGATATCAAATACAGCAATAGTTATATCGTATAAGATACATTATATGATGATGATGATGATGTTGTTGAGTCTTACAAAGCGCTCTCTCTCTCTCTCTCTCTCTCCCTCTCTCCCTCCCTCTTTCCCCCCCTCCCCCCCTCTTCCAATACTGTTTGCAATATTCGTATTCAGGGAGATTCTTCGTAACTTCTATCGTGATCATGACATTGATGGCCAAGAAAAGGTGCTGCTATGAATATACAACACACGATATATATATATATATATATATATATATTTAAACGTGTGTAATCCGATTCTATGCATGATACATGAAGTTGTAAATCTGCCCATTCCACCACAATCCTCGGTGTGTTTTTGGCCATCAGCCAATTGCTGCCTCCCCCCCCCCACCCCCTACTGAAATTGCTATTTATGTACCACGTACAAAACGCTTTGCTGCATTGATTCTATTCAGTATATCAATGATCTCCAGCCCCCCGCCTTCCCACTTATGCCGGAGGTTGCTGAAGAAATAACAAAAGATGTCTAAATTCCTTGTAATGCTCCCTTCTTGCGACTGATAAATGTTTGGTTTTGTAATGGTGCCCGCCACCATATTGCATTTTCAACCTCTTACTCCCCCACCATGTTCAAAACTTGGTAGTTGAAGCAAATCAAAAATGTGCTCCAAAACATGATTTCCAA
>ADNK01002540.1:0-18200 GCA_000320545.1 Bigelowiella natans CCMP2755 | reverse complement strand
GGTCGTGTATGTTCATGGTATCATCTACGTTCACCAATAGCTGATTTGAAGAGTATAGTACTCAGATAGGTTGCTATGTATGAGATTGTACCTAAGTCTCCCAGAGTCTTATCATATCTCTACATCGTAGAGCCCGAGCACTCCATAGCTGCACAGATGATGAGGTATTTTATAATGATAATGATATTGATGATGGGGATGGTGATGGTGATGATGATGATACTAGTTTCATTACATCGGTTCTCTAAAGGCGTGCATAATTTTTATGATTTAAAGGCTGTCTCTGTGCTGTGGGGATTTTCAAAGCTCTCAGTTCAGGTTGGTGGATTGCTGTTTAAACCAACTAACGATCGCATACACGAATAATGCATGAGAGAATACACAGAAGTGCCGGATATAAGTAGCCCAAGTAGAGTCATAGTGCATCCATCACTGTGTGTGTGTGTGTGTGTGTGTGTGTGTTATAACAACCAAAAGCTGGATTTTAGAAGAAAATGGAATACTTTTTCTACAAACGATTACTCTCTCTCTCTCTCTCTCTCTCTCTCTCTCTCTCCCCCTTATCTTCCTTTCTCCTTGTGTATTATAATGCATGACATTCACTATCTAATCAGACAAAAGGGGTCCTCCTTAACAATCTGAAAAAGGCGCAGCAGCAGCAACAACAACAGCAGCATCAGTAACGATAGATCGTCCATAGAAGGAGTACCCTAATCCCTGTAAACCTACAACTCCCCGTCAATTTTATCACCAACCAAGGATACGGAGAGAAAATGAAATATTATATGTATATTATATATATATATATATATATATATATATATTAATACAATAGACAGCTTCAGTGCGCTTACTGCATGTACCCAAACACAAATAAACATCGATGTAAATGCAAATTACAGCAATATACCGTGTTCCCTTTGCCCAATTGTTACCAATGTGAAATAAATCTCATCATTGTCGCTGAATCGTTCATCCCGCATGTTCAATCCGTGCTAGCATGTGCAAGATCCTGTAGTTCCAGAGCTAGCTAGCGCTACTTGCTAGCACGCTATTCTAGTATTGCGCAACCCTACAGTCATATTAAACATTGCTAGAATGCCTGTGAGTTTTGTTGCAGCGCTCTGTAGAGCGTCGGACTGCTCGATCATGTCTAAAAGTAGAGAAGTGCATGCTCTAGTGTTGTACGTGCTAGCTAGCGTGTCTTATTGATGTGCGTATGCAGCTATCAATTTTTGTGCCACCTAGCTAGTAGCCACAGCCGCTCCAAGCTGCCAGGCCAGGGCTAGCGAGGGCTGGTAGCGCTACAGCGCTAGCTAGCTAGTGCGGGTCTGGACGTCTGCTCTAGAAGGTTCTGAGCTAGCTCAGCGTCACTAGGTCACTAGCTAGCTAGGACTAGGTTGCTAGTGAATAGACTGGAACGGTCTTGGCTTAGCCTAGCTTAGCTAGCTAGCTATTTCGTCTGGACTGCTAGACTGGCTAGCTAGTGGGTGTCTTAGACACATTTACATCTAATGTATCCATCTAGTCATTCTAGCATTTCTAGATTTTAGCTACTCTAGTACTATGGAGTGCACATACTAGCATGTTAAGACTTTTCAGTCCTACGCTTGGTTGTAACGTACAAGCATTGCGAGTGTACATGTAGGCACGCATGTGACATTAACAAATGAGAATTTAGTCATGTTTTAAAGGTGCTATGATCTCACAAATGAACGATGCAGGCGGCAAATGCCTTCTCTCTCTCTCTCTCTCTCTCTCTCTCTCTCTCTATCTCCCTCCCTCTCTCTATGTGTGAGCTGAATGTAGCTATGCAGTGTTACTAGGATCGCGGAATGCCATCTCTAGAGACGGACGCATCAAGAGAACGTGCGCAAGTGACTCAAGTTACTTCGAGAATTCATTGGCCTTCAAGATCCTCTTCGCAACTTGTTTCCCTGACTCGAGGGCGCCATCCACGAATCCAGACCATGATCGAGAATATTCTGTTCCCGCAAAATACATTGCCCCTGCGGAGTGAAAATACCCTTGTGAATGATGTTTCCACATTCCGAAATTTGGTAAAGATGTGTAAGCTGCAAGTGCATCATCATCAGACAACCAATTTTGGTAGTGAAGCTCTTTCAAAGGTTCGCCGCCTTTCCCAAAACATTCCACCATAAAATCATTGAATCTCTTCGTCAGCTCTTCTTTTCCAAGTTTCACTACTTCAAGAGCACAATCACCAACAACAAAACCAACGAGAACGCCAGCCTTTTCATGACTGGTGTCATATGCCTCATCCATAAACTTCTCGGTAAAAGAAACAATTTTTCCACAAAATCCTCTAGATCGCCACCAAGGGGTTTTGAACTCTCCAACTAGCTTCAGAACCCTACCGCAAACTTGTGTTTTTGCCGTGAGCTCGTAGCCTTCAGGCAAGGAAGGCTCGAACTTGATCCGGGCCAGTAAAGGGGGAGGGAATGCTAAAACTATTGTTTTAGCCTTGTACTTTTGTTTAGATTCGGTAGTCAAAATAATTGGAGAAGAGCTCGAGTCAACGTGAATCACTTTTGAGTTTGACCTTCTTCTTCAACCACTAGTGACAGCAACAGCAGCAGCAGCAACAACTACAAAACCACCAACCGACTACAACCTGAGTTCCAATCAGCATGTTTGAGAACATCTGATCTAGATCTCTGTTCTCGAATGCACGACGAATCTGGATCGGAGGAAGACTTCCCTAATTTTTGCAGGACTCCAAACGACGACCATCTGCATTGTGTTGGTTCAAGGTGATGTGCTCTGATCAATTCAAGGATGTAAGAGAAGGAGTGCTAACTGAGATGGACCCGGACAAAAAATTTGATGGAACCAAGACAGCATCAAAGGTCCCTCCTGTGATCAGGGATGAAAAAAAATGTGCCACCAAACCGTCCAAATCAAAGAGAAAGTTGGAGGATTTGCACATGGAATTGATGATGATGAAAAGGTACAAGTTGGCTCGCTCCATGGCCAATGAGAATGCTGACGACCCAACAGCACAAGAGATGCTGGAGAGGAGCATGGCTGATCTGAAATCCATCACGTGTCGTTGTTGATGTGCATTCCACAATTCAAATCGTTCACACGTTGTTCACTTTCGTTGGAATTTTTGAAACTGCCACTTCATCATGAATGAGCAAGCGACAAGTTGATCATTGCAGTCAGCGATTCGAACAGTGGCGCAACTTGAAAAGCAGGTGCAACACTTGCAAGAACACACAGCATGCCACGGCGCAAGCCAGCAAGCCTGGAAGCGATCGAAGCCGTGCTGCACACGCAGCTGCGTTCATTGTTGCAATGATTGCAGCATCACAGCGCTCGCTTGCGCTGGCATGCAGCACCTGCGCCAGCCTGGTGTTCACGATGGACACGCAATGCACAACGTGTGCAACGTGCACAGTGCACACTCATGATCGATGGACATGCAATGCACAACACACGTGATGCACACAGTGCATTGCTGTGTCTGTCGTGTTGTTGTTCGTCGTTTTCACCTGGCCAGCTGGCTGGACCAGGGACAGCAGCTGCACCACGCACCAGCGCAAGCTAGCAAGCAACAAACGATCTCGCACATTGCACTTCGGCTGCATTCTCAACCACGTGCATGTTGCTTGTCGCAGCCTGCAAACGCCCGCAGATCTCTCTGCCGTTGCAGCTGGCCAACACAAGCAAGCACTTCGCGCGCTGAGTGCAAAGCACTCCAACATTGCTGGAACAATTCACTTCCGATTTCGTGTGCAATTTTTCTTGTTTTTGGCGCAAACAATTGGGAGCGCAATTGCAGCTAGCTGGGCAGGTTGCGCCAGCAGGGTGCACACAGGATCATGATGAATCACGTGGAGCAGGCTAGCAGGCAGCTGCGTGCACGAGCATGTTTTGCAAACGTTCATTCATGATTGCATTGTGGCTCATTCCAACACTTTGATGATGATGCACATGTCAAGATCAGCCATCACTGTCTGATTCGCATGCGTCATCATCTGGCTCCACCCAAGTGGGAATCTTGGCAACCAACCCTTTGTCAGCAACCATCTGCACACACTTGTCTCTCAAAGCATTGCAACTTTTGGTCAGAGAAACACTCACAGGATGCTTGTCATTCAACAAAGCCAGAGGCCTCGTGTGTGACCTGCAAGCCTGTCGCATCGAGGAGGGTTCCAGGAAATCGGCCAACACTAATTTTTTCCAAACAGCGTAAGTAAGTGTACTGAAATTCAGTACTTACAACTGTCAGTGACCGTCACTGACAGTTGTAAGTACTGAATTTCAGTATACTTAATTTTGCGTGAGAGGCCTCTAATTGTAATTTACATGTTTTGAACAAACACCCGGTAATTACCTGTTATTACCGTTATTATCCCAAGTAGATTTTCTTTAAGGATAGACGATGACGAAGAAAGGTGGTGATGATGCCCAGCAGCCACCATCAAAAGGCACACGGCAGCAGGATCAGCAGCAGCAGCAGCAGCAACAACAACAACAAGAGGAGAAAAAGAAAACTGACGAATTGCAGACTGATCAGGTAGGGCAAGGTTCTGCTATTCAGGGTGCAGTGTCATACCCGGAAACACCCCGGTTTGATTTTGGAGACGAAAAGGAGAGGGCGGAAGGTCTTCAATACCTGGAAAAGTTTGGTTATGTGGTTGCTAAGGGAGTCCTTAATACCGAGGAAGTGGTTAAAGCAAGATCGCTATTTTGGGACTATGTGGAGGGGCTGCCATCAAGATTAAAGTTGAGTGCAGATATTGCAAAGTCTTGGCCCAAAAGGGAAGATGTGAAGACGTGGGAGAAACCCTATTTTCCGGGCGATCCTACCACTGGTATTATTTCGAGAAACGGAGCTGGCCAATCTCCGTTTTCTTGGTTTGTCAGGTGATTACAGATATTCAGCATATATAATTGGTTTGGCTTTCGATGATGATGATGATGATGATGATGATGATGATGACGATGATAGCAACGACGATAGTAGTGGTGGTAGTGATGGTGATGCTATGAGGCGGTGCTGAGATCTTGATGCAATGCACAGATCCAGAGGTCGAGTGAAGCAAGTGTTCTCATCTATCTGGGACACGGATGACCTTATAGTGTCGTTTGATGGTTTCGGGGTGTTTCGGCCTTGGTCGTATAAAAAAACATGGCGAACAAAAGGAGGTTGGTATCATGTCGATCAAAATCCTGTGCACAAACCAGGCCTTCATTGCGTGCAAGGCCTCGTATCTTTATATGACCAAAACGTCTCTACAGGAGGGCTCACAGTCATCCCAGGCTCTCAACATGAGATGCCAGATTTTGCGAAAAGGCACAAATACATTCAACATTATTCAGATTATATCCCGATTGCAAAACACGATCAGATTCTAAAGATGAAGGCAGTTATGGTGTCCTGTCGGGCTGGCGACCTTTGTCTCTGGGACAGTCGTGTCGTACACTGTAACACACCTTCTCCTGTAACATTACCTCAAGCATCAAGTCCAGCGGAAGAACATCAAAATAACAACAATAAAGATAACGGTGAGTATGAGAAAACGAACCAATCTCTACCCTCCGCAAGGACGAAGCTGTCGGAAGAAGGAACAGATAATAAGAAGGCCGTTTCGACTGGAAGTACCACTGGGACAGATGGCAACCCCAATGAGCTTCTCCGGCTGGTTTGCTATGTATGTATGCTACCCACCTCAACGGCAACAAAAGATGTCCTCAAAGCCCGAAAGGAGGTGGTGGAGGGAAATGGGACTGCAAGTCACTGGCCCAACAAAGTAGACTTTCAAGGCTCGTTTCGGGGGAAAGGTGCACCGGATTTCACAGATAAAGAGAGGTACATCGTTGAAAGTCTCGTTGTAGGCAAAAACACAGAAGGGATGTCTTGTGGACTGTCATGATTGAATTAACGTTCCTGCCGCAGAACGCTGCTTTCGTACGTTACGTTGATCACGCACATCGACTAGTCTTTGTTGTTCATTCCGAGCGCGTTGCAAATCCAAGGCGCATGCTCATCAAAACAAGTGATTTTATTTTTGAGTGCATGGGTGCGTGCGAACACGCAAGTCTACCCAGGATTTCTGCATGATGAACTTGCGGAAGTTTTGTTCTCCGAGAACTAACGATCCCTCATGCTAGCATGATGTTGATGTAGAATAGAAGTTCTTGAGCATGGATTGGTAGATTGGCATGGTCTCTGTCGACTAAATTTAGCCTGTAATTAAACCTGATAAAATTCAATTTTAAGGCATGCATGTGGGGAAACAGACAACAGGTATTATACCGGGAGACTTCTCTTCTTTCTTTCGAATGCTGTGATCCGAAAGATAGAAGACTTCAATACTTCCTACCTAGCTAGCTAGCTAGCTACTCTGACTGTAAGTCATGCTAGTATGTCAACACTAGAATATTGCATGTAGATGTGCTAGCATGCTCTTTCATATGCCACAGTCTACATGACTAGATGAAGTGGGGGCAGTCCAGCATTACTTGACGTTGCAGATGCGTGTACTGTTGTACGTAGTGTGTAATGCTCTCTACATAGCCACCACTGCATGGACAGAGCATAGCCTAGGTAGTCGCCATCGCTCAAGCGATTATTAGTAGACTGTGTTAGCTAGCTAGCTGTGCTAGCTTACGTGACGGCAGAATCATGCAAAGGCAACTAATTTTGGTAACACGTACACACACATCTAGATGTCTCAGGATCTAGACATGTCTAGATGTTTAGATGTGATGAAATCGCAGAACACGCCCTGTCTAGCTTCTCAACTCACACACATTGCTAGATTGATGCATGTGTTGTGTTGAAAATGGGGCAGGGGCGGTCTGCGCTAGTTGGAGAGCAATTGCAATGCATGACAACCAAAGACTCTTAGGCTGACAGACATTACTAGATTGCAATTCTAGAATTGCTGTGCCTCGTGCGCTAGCTAGCTCTAGAGCTAGCCCGCTTAGCTGCATGCTAGCTAGCTAGTCAAGTTGATCCAAGTCACGAGTGCTAAAGTGGACAAAACAATGTACGTTGGCTAGTTGGGCAGCATGTAGATCTAGAGATCGATCACATTTCTAGAGAGGTGTGTTTGATAAACAACCACACTAGCACAGGTGCAGTTGTTAAGTACTGTTGTCTTTGCCACGCTAGCCATCTACTGTTTCCATCCTAGCATCTAGCTAGCTAGCTAGCTGCAATGCTAGAATGTGCACGCACGTGTCAATCGTAGCATGCCTGCGCTCGCTTCCTCTAGTTAATTATTTTCACATTTGTGCTGTCTACAAAATGTAGTTGTTCCGTTGTGCGCATAGTCAGAAGGATGTGTCGATCGAGCAGCGAACCCTTAGCTGCAATATATGACATTGGAGCAACCATGTGGCAAATGTAGCATTCTATTATGCTTTGTACTTGAAGCTAAGCTCATCAGCAGGTTCGAGTATCCACCGTAAATTCACCGCATTTACAAACAATGCAATGAACGTAATTCCTCGCAACTATGGCATGTTCTATCTAGCACACTACTAATGTATGCAGAAGGGCTAGGTGTTGCCCGTGCAGGCGGCTTCCATACTCGCAGCCAGAGCAGCCTGGAGATCAGGATCTTCGTCTTCCTCCATGAATGCATGGTGGCCTCCCCCCTCGGTTGCTACTGACTTCTTAAGAATCTCTTCGAGTTGCCTTTTTTCCTGCATTCTTCTGCTTTCCTCAAGGACCCGTGCTATTTCCTCTTGCTCTTTTAGCAGCAGACTGCGGGCCTTCGCTTCATCCAGTACAGATTTTTCCTTAGCAATCTCAATATTCTTGTCACCTAAGCGCTCAGCTTCTTTCCTTGAAGCCTCCACGGCCTCTTTGAACTTCTTTTCTTCTTCCTCGAGAGAAGCTGATATTGCTTTCTCCAGAATCGCGTTTTCGCTTGAGTTTCTATCGGACGCCTTCTGTGTACATGCAGCAATATTAAACGGATTGAGTTTGTTTCATGCGACTACTCACATATAACATGTGCATTCTTCTCCAACCACTAGTGACAGCAACAGCAGCAGTGGCAACAACTACAAAACCACCAACCGACTACAACCTGAGTTCCAATCAGCATGTTTGAGAATATCTGATCTAGATCTCTGTTCTCGAATGCACGACGCGATGCCGCCAGGGCATTCTGCAGGTCCTTCATCTCATCTAGCTTGCACTGTCGCCGCTTTGCCCTTTGGATGCCCTGATCCTCTATCACTCCGGGGTGTGCGGCAACAATGGGAAAACTACTGTTGCTTGAGCAGTCTATGATGGAGTTGTAGTGCGAGTTCCAGTGGAATGATAGCCTCAAAGGTGGTAGCTCTCCTCGGGCTACTTGTCTCACCTTGTGAAGATGATAATGATGATGATGATAATAGTGTCCAATTATTCGATAAAATTTATCATTTAGTCGAAGTAGTACGCAGAAGTTTGTGATGGAGGAGGGAGGAGGAGGAGGAGCAGGAGATAGTACCGGCATGAATACTAGTGATATGTAGTAGTAGTAGTAGTAGTAGTAGTAGTAGTGGTAGTAGTGGTAGAAACACTATTCCTTTTTCTTCTTCCTCTTACTCCTCTTCTTTTTCATTTTTTTATACTACAACTCAAAAGGACAAAATACGCAGCTTCATTGCTGTCATCCGCATCATATTCATGCGAATAATCACCACTGAACTAAACGATTTCTTTTTTCCATCGCTAAACTACTACTACTACTACTACTACTTCTACTACTACTACTAATCACGACTACTACTACTACTAATCACGACTAAAGTACACTACATATATCTCTGGTGATGGTGTTTGCTGATGGGGTGTGTGTCGTGCTACCAACCAATTATATATACCTGAGGATAGGATGATGATGACGATGATGAGGAGTCGTTGTTGTTGGTCTCGCCGTCCGTTCTCCCTGAAGCTTCCACCCCACCTGCTCCTGCTGCTACCACTTGTTCTACTTGCATGCTGGCGCTACCATCTGCACCGCTGTTGTTGTTGTTGTTGTTGTTGTTGTTGTTGTTGCCTCTGCTACTGCTGTTGCTGGTACTACTCGTTGCCATCGACTCCAACCTTACTACCCTCTCAACCCCACCTCCCTTGGCCTCTCGTGGAGGCGTGGAATGTTCTGTCACCGCCATAATCCTCTTCAGCTTTCGCTCAGAAGCTGTTGAAGTTGTTGAGGAAGACGAGGAGGAGGTGTGTTGTGGCAGCTGCTGCTGCTGTATCGTGGCCAAAGGCATTTTGCCTTCTGAGACGACTCCTCTCACAGTCCTCATCAGTGTAGTAGAAGAAGTAACAACCGCACTCTGCTTCGTGTCAGCTGTTGCTAGAATTATAGAGTTACAAATCAGCGCGTGCATCCAGGGATGCTACTCCTCAGCAAAAAAGAATTATAAGCCAATCGTACACTTTCCCTATTAGTAGCAGTAGTGATAGTAATACTTTCTATGGATATATTCCGTTGTTTGTGTTCAGTGTTGTGTGATGATCTCTCCTTTCAAAGACGACTTACTTTGAGAAGCAAAAGAGGAAGGAGCCTGCCGTTGCTGGTGCTGTGGAAAGTTCTCTTTCTCCTCTTCCTCGCAAACGACTGCCATCCTAGACGACTGTTGTTGGTGGTGCTGCTGCTGACGTGCTCCCTCCCCTGCTTCGCCGCCTCCTTTAAAGGTAACCGATGTTGGTATGATCAGGTCTGCAGCTGGAGGCTGATAATGGCCTTTAGGTTCCAATGAGTAGGCATATATTTCCACATGTCGCCCGTACATCTCGCACGCAGCACGAATCTCTACTTCCCCGCCCCACTCTCCAGGCTGCTTCATACGCTCTAGGTACCTAGCCAACGTGGTAGAAGATGGCATTGAGTATCAGTCGAAGAACAATTAGAAGATGCGGTATTGTGAGTAGTCAAAGTGAAAAATACTACCTGCGGTTTGTGTTCATCATCTTTATCATCATCATAATCATTTTATCGGAAATTATAATCCAGCATCATAATCATCGCAACACCACACAATAGCAGGAAAATCTGATTTATCTTCTCCTTCTCCTTCTTCTTCTTCTTCTTCTTCTTCGTCGTCGTCGTCTTACTGGTTGAAGTCTTCGTCGAATATATATTGCCCAAAGAATACGGCTTCAGTTTGAATATACTCAAGGATCTTCGCACGGACCATGGCATGATGCTCCGGTGTACCGTAGATCAGTCGGCTAATTGTTCGGAAAAGGCAATTCCCGTCTCCATCCTCATCTTGCACATGGAAATTTCTCATTCTCATCAACGCACTTCGATACTTTCCTTCGACAGAATTTGTGTTGTATCGTATCCTGGGGAGATGGGAAGAGGACGAGGAGGAGCTTCCTTTCTTTTCTTCCTTGGAGGAGTGGACGCTATTATTATAACTACTATTGTCTTTGTAGTCGTAATTTGATTTCTCAACTGCCATCATGTTTCCTTCCTCTCTGCCTCGTTCCCCATGCCTCTTCCTACTGCGACTGCTACTACTGCTAAGATTGTTTGTTCTCTTCCCTCCCTCCTCGAGGAACTGTTTGCGTTGTTCTTGTTCTTGAAGCTGCTGCTCTTTTTTCCTTTTCTCTTCTTCAGCTTTCAAACGCTGCTTCTTCGTGTGTCTCCCTAGCAGTACACACACACACACACACACACACACACACACACACATAAACGTATAAATAAATAAATAAATATATATATATATATATGTCACTATTGTTTCTACTTTCATTTCTACCTGCAACTGCTAGCCGATAGGAATCTGTCCTGATCCACTGAGCGCAGCAAGTAGGTGCATATACATTATGAAGAGAAGGATAGAGGATATATTACACACACACACACACACACACACACACACACACACACACCTACACTATTTTCCCGTATTTACAAGCTGTATCTATCCCAACACCCCAGCGGCAGCATTCTTGTAAAATATCCATACCTCGTCGTACTTGGACTCCCAACCATCATAACGCACCTTCACTTGATCGTACTAATATTGTTGTTGATACGTTTATGGGTGGGAGGTAATTAGGACGAAAAGAAGTGACCACTAAGTACATAACTCCATGCCCTCCCCCCCTCGTTCTGCATGAGATATATTCTCATGACTTTGGTGAATCACCTTCCCATCTGTGGCAACGACCTTAGCAGGTACCCATTCATCTGTTGTATCCATTACATCTAAATCCTTCCTGCAAAGACGAAGAAGAGGACGAAGGAGAAGAAGAAGAATGGATGAATGAATAACTATGGAAGGGAAGCAAAATTGAAGGAATTGATGAATTTTAAAATCGCGGGCGGAAATTCCGCAGCGGTACTCCAGTGTTTTCGATGTAGGAGTTAGCTACTAGCTGTAACTTAAACCTATTACCCTATAGGAAGATCAATCTTCACATCAGTTCCTAATTCCGTGTCGCGGGTACAAATCTGCGTCAAATTGTTATCAGTATCAAAAATTGTCATCGTGACTTTGTGTCAACAAATAGTTTGGATAGTATACAGTTGAATAAAATGTCCCAGTCGAATGTAGCTATCTGAAAGTGATGTATATAGAGACATTGTTATGACTGATACCGGTTTCGTGTGCGTGTGCAGCTTAGCAAGCCCTTGACTATTACTTTCATACCATTCATCCCATTCGCTTGAGTATCCTGTCACATAACCCAAAACATATAATTACAGACATCCTTCCACCGAAATAGACGCCAGATGCACAGAGATAGCATCTACCTTTGAAATGTACTTGCACCCTGCCTTCTTGGATATTTACAACTTGGGCTTCAATCCTTGTTTTATTGCATTACGAGGTGGTGCTCAGGTGAGCCAAAACCGTACAAGTAGCAGTGGTAGATTCGAAAGTAAAGTTGAAAAAAGGTGTTGAATTCGGCAAACTGAGTTCATAGAATTCTCATGTTTGAATGGAAATTACGCTTCGTATGACATCAAATGGGACTTTTAGTGTAGTTCTAAATACTACCACGTCCCCTCTTCATCTTTCGCGTCCAGCCACTCTCGAACGAAATCTAAGAGTTATTCGCCGTCAATGTTACAGAATAACGTTTTCTGTGTGAGAACAGATATGAATGCTAGATTGGGAAACTCCTTTTACACAGAAAGAAACAAAGTAGCATTGTTTTCTACGTTTTGGTTCAGGCTGGGATTGATTTCGCTCAAGACCTCCCATCCTTCCTATAGGGAATAACGAGATTTTTAATTGATGAGGAATTCTGGAGAGGGAGTGGCTTCGACGAAACTATTAAGCTTCCATCGATCAAAAGTGTGTGAAGGTGGGACTTTCAACGAGTTATAAACGACGACAGAACTATTATGCCATACGACGAACCGACAAACTGGCATACTATTCTGCCTGTCGATGGCGAACGATATAGATAAGCTTGTATGCGCTCAAACAGTCTGATACACACCAATATCAATACCGTGTGGTGATGACTCGCTTCCTCTTCTTTCTATTCGAAGCTAGTTCGTCCTGACAAGAACGCCACCAAGACAACTGTGTATTACAGGGGGGAACTTCCTTCTGGGGGATTTCGGACTTTGAGACTTACAACGAGTTTGGTTTAAATTCATAAATGTATTATATTTATAATTCATCAAAGTCATTTTTTATTGTCGTATATAAAATATAAAACGCGTCGACTATTTTAAACATAGATCGTGCTCTATTTGAGATTTAGGATGTTCAACTGATGCACTTGAGTCACATAGATGCAAGCTATTTTGTCATATATTAAAGTATTATTTACCTGAACAGAGAAGGAATTTGCTGCAATCAATTAAAAGCCTACACTTACTTTCTCTTTAAGAGAAGACTACCAAGTTTTCGTCTTACGACATGAGTGCTGAAGATAAAAAGACCGGAATGGTCTCCCAGAGGTCTCTTCTTTGAACGAATAATTAATTTATGAATTTATAATTAATATCGCGGGATAGAACAAGATTTAATGTCGACAATACAATTCCCTATAGAAGGTGAATAGAATCTATTTACAATTGAATAGATCTGTTTAGAAATTATTTGACATTGTATTGTAATTTCACGTGTCATAATTTATCATAACCATATTCTGATACACTCAAAACAACTCAGATTAACTTATCGGAAATGATAACGCCGTAAGGTTAACATATTACGACCAATGATATTATACATATTTTGAATAAATAGCCTGTAATTCAGTGTAAATATCGGGCTGCGCAAAACTGAGCCTGTCCCCCCCTGAACTCTAGCTCATTCTTCATTTAGACGTAGGGCCCCATCGTTTCCATGATTTGGATGAATAATACAATAGATTTAGATGCTGTGTTGTAAGCTCAACAACTCTGGGTGTAGTCTTAACCTTCAGTGGGGTTAGATTTACCAGTATGAATGATTTGGATTCATTTTATGTCAAAGTATCCATACGTGGCATAGAGAACTTGAGTTCTGAGGAACAATTTCAAGGATACAGTCTGAAATAGACCGTACCTTGTCTCGGTTTTGAACAGTTTTTGTTCTCTCGGCTCGGGTTCAAACAATTGCATATCGACCATCAAGAAATTAACAAGAATAGCATAAAAGTTATATGCACATATATGCATATATATATATATATATATATATATATATATATAATACATATATATAATTAACATGTACATACATACATACATACATACATACACATCGACCACCACAGGTACCGATGCCGATGCCTCAGTTCCTTCCTACCGTTGCAAAAGCTACTGTTTTCTCCATGATACCTGCACTTGCCTGGAAGTTCTATGCAGATAGTGAGAAGAAAAAGGTGAAAAACTTCTACGCAGGACTGAAGAAGAAGAAACAATCGGCTTAGGTAATGATGACACGCAGTTGATTTCAATATTTATCATGAATTAACTTATCCCTTTCGAAATAGGTATTCTTCAAAATGCCGTTGCCCGATTCCCGATTATGAATTTTAGCATAGCTAGATCTCCCGTTGGGACCTAAAAAGTTGTAGTTGTTTACAATAAGCACTTTAGTGATTGAAGGCATGGCATCTCCGATTTTCATATGAAACATTTTGTACTATTTCTTCATGAGTAGAACAATGATTCACGCAGAACTAGAGATGGTTTGCATGTGTCTGCTATCGCAGCATCCGCGCACATTTAGCTGATCGGTGTGATGCTATAATGCAAGCTTCATTCTAGCTCTGTCACACGTGCGAGACGGATGTCTAGATCTAGCTAGCTATAGCAGATGTGAGGAAGTCTAGAAGTGATCAATTGCTTTTTTCAATGCTAGAATGGTCGTGGTCAGCACGTGCTAGCGTGAAGTGAGCAACTTTTCGTTTGAACATGTAGCGTGTAATGCAATTGCACCAAAGTCACTCACGGCGGTTCGTGTGACCCCAAAACTGCAAGTGATTGTGACGTTGGGAGCACTGTGGTGTCAGATGACAACACTGGTCAGGCAACGAATTGCAGAATTGCAAACACCTCGAACGTGAAAAGCAAACGCGCCAACTGGCAAAGGTCCAGAGCTAGCAGAGGTGCCAAAACTTTTGCTAGTTTGGTGAGTCACTCCGTCAGCCCACAAAACACGGCACAGGACAAACTCTTGCACGTTTGGTGCCGTTGTGAACTCTCGTGAAAAATCGCACAATCGTTTGAAAACCCCAGAGCAAAAACCTTTCTTTCAACGCGTTGCGCGGCGTTGTTGGAGAAAAAGGGGGGGAAAGAGGCGCCTGCAATGACGCCATTGCACTGACAGGAGTGAACTTTTTTTTGGAAAGTGCAAGTTGGTACCAACTGTTTGCGATGGCGTGCACAACTCAGTTGGTGAGTCTGCACCTGCTAGCTGAAGAGTGCAACGTGCACGTGCATCACCACGAAACTTTCAGGCGCACGAACCACACCTGCCAAATGAAGAACAACGCTTGTGTCGGACCAATTGACCTCCGCTGACTGCGCGCTGAACAAGAGTTTTGGAGTGTTCAAACTGCAAAAAAAGGTGCCTTGAGTCCCTCATCAATCTTCTAACGCACCCGGCCATCGAGTTTTGGTTGCATAGAAGAGTCACCGACCATCTTCGTCCAGGTGTTTGAATCACACAGACCGAATGCATTTTTGCTGAGCGACAAGGTTTTCTGCATTTTCTTTCGCAAGAATCGGAGGTCTTCTCAATTCACAAGATCCACGTCGACACCAACCCCTGCCCCCATGGAGCGTCTTAACCGCATCGTAAATCACCTTCACCTGGCCAACAATGAGGGTAAAGTGCCATTTCAGCCAAGCTCTGCTTCTTCACCAGTATATCAGAAGGTGAGTGCAATCAGTGATAATGATGGCAAGAATACTAGCATCTAACTCTCGCTCGCCTCGTTTCCTCATACGTTGCCCCCTCGCCCCCTCCCCCTTGTTTCCTCAGACTCTATTAAGCACGTCGAATAAAATATATGCTGAAGATTTTAGCGTTAGTTCGAATGAGCTGTCGCAGCTTGCAAAAGGAAGCTATGTGAAAATGCGCCGTCTCAAAGGGGGGTGGGTACATGAATGACCCGAAAACCACAAAATAGAATTGACAAAAGAGGAGTTGAGCTGCCGTTTCGTCCATTTTCTCTACGAAGAAGAACTTTCGATAACATAATACTGTATCATCGGCCTATGTCATCACTACTACTCTACTAATACCGAGCACATTGAAAAGAGCCGAGATGATGATGCCTCTTTTAGTAAATAGAGCTGTTTTGCAAATAAAGGAAGAAAGTTTAGTTTTGCTTATCTCTTAGTGTTATGGTTTCTATTGTTCTCAACACCTTAGACTCCAGGATAATATCGATTTGATAGAGATCTGCAATGGCGTCATCAAGGCCCAAGTAGTGCCCACACGAGGTACGATACTCGATATTTGAAATGAGGTCATCATCATCATCATCATCATCATCATCATCATCAGCATCAACTGCGCATTGAATACATACCGTAGAGTAGGATAACCCATCAGACCGATGAATACTGATTTGAACGAATAGGAATGACAATCCAGAGAGTCGAAACTGTGTCGGGCGATATTTCCCTTGGGTACGACTGTTGTATCTGATGACCGATTTTGAAGGCGTACAACATGGATTGTGTATGAATGCAGCGAAACATGATAAGTCTGACTTGGGGGTGGTAGTTGAAGTATTGTCCCCCAGACGAGTAGTCGCTTCATCATCAATTTTCGTCCATACGCACCGTACGCACGTCGTGGCCGATAATTTGGTAATCGATGGTACCATTAGTTGGGACTCTCCGGTGAAGGACATTGTGCATCCTTACTACATCAATCTGGAAGATAACAATGGCCTAGGATGGCTATATAGCTTCAATGGATGGATGGTGAGGTGCGGCGTCGAGTGGTCAGGTAATGATAAGCTAGAAGCTGCTTTATACTAATCGTACGAAGTTATGTCATCAATTCCATAAGAGAGGCATAATTGGTATACTTGAGCAAAACCACAAACCATGCTACTGCTGTAGCAGCAGATTCTTAAAAGCAGCTGCCATAGAATCACAAGCATTCCAGTGCTTGCTACGCGCATTCAAAAGGCCAAACGAAAGCGCATCATCAAATTGATTAATATCTTTCTCCCCTTCCTTAGGACACCCTGGAATGGATAATGGACGTTTGATGAGGTGTTCACAATAATAATGGCAGAGATTAGGCTACCAAAGCGATCTTTGAAGCATATTTCCCTGAGATTAATCTTATGCATTAGAGTAAATTATGGTGGTTGCGCGTCTGTGTGTTCCAATGATATGCTATATAAATCGACGCTGTGCTGCTTACGAACGTAGCTTGCACGGAAAGGTAGCTCACATACCAGCATCAGAAGTTGAGGTGCTGGTGAAGGCCGATGGAACTCTCATTCTCCGAGGAAAAGTCAATGAGGTATGATGGCGAAGTAGTAGAACACGAGAGGAAGGGGGGGGAGTGAGATTGAACATGCCAAAATTGCGACAAACTGTTCCTACCAAAGGCTGACTGAAAGGAGGTCTAAAAGTGTTCTGTGTTTCTTTGTTTATTGGTGATATATTTTAACTAGTGATGTTAATAAATTATGAACATTTTGAATTGCACGATATTTATAATTTGTGATACTTTTTTGCCTGTATCGTTTGGTTGTTTTACACGTCATGATAAGGTGTGGTTCAAAGGGGCTAATTTTGAGGTAGAGCACGTAGTAGACAGCACATGATGCAATAATGATGTGTGTGTGTGTGTGTGTGTGTGTGTGTGTGTGAGTAATGAAGAACGGAGTCGGGCAAAGCAGAAGAGAAAGATACAATCGCTTGCTTTGAGGATGTTGTGATATAATGATGATAAGCGGCTGTTTCTTACACTTCTCAGGTGTGGACACAGCTGGAGCTAGGACATGCAGCAAGCTCATTCAAGGCATGCCACCAATACTTACTACTCTCTGATGATCACACATTTTTTTCCCTTTTTGTTTTTCCCATTTGTTAAAAAAAATAATGATGATATTGTAGCAATGGCTGTGTTTTGATAATAGTAGTAGCTGCCTCCGTTATACGTATAAAATATACTGATGCTGCTTAAATATTGCAGATTTCTTCTTCTTCTTCTTCTTCTTCTTCTTCTTCTTCTTTATCTATTATTGAGTATGCTGCTTGCATTGATGTAGATCAAAGACACCGTAACCAATCTCTCTCCAAAAGAGCAAGAGTACACAATGCTATATCACGCCAACTATGGCAAACCATTGCTTGGAAAGGGTGTGTGTAAAGAAGATTATTCGCAAATTCTTTGCATTTATTTTTTTAATGCGTTTAAAATATTTGTGCGTTGTAGAGAGAAATCTACCTCGTGGTGATGATGATGATGCTGACGATGATGATGATAATAGTGGTTATAGTGTTCTTTAGTAGTTGTCACAAGTAAATTCCCCCCCGTACGATTACTATTTTTTATTATCATTTTCGTCTTGATGGTGATATTGCATGGTGATAGGAGCGAGGCTGTTTGGGACTTTTGACACAGTTCTCTTCATGAAATAACATGTATATCAGAGCTTCATGCTGATAACATCAGCAGCACACGCCATCAAATCACCGTCGCTCACAAGCCTATCTCCTAACTTGTGCTATGTTAACATGGTCATTGATCATTGTACATCGATCCCATTC